>OMLC01050279.1:5924-22224 GCA_900302585.1 Regalecus glesne | reverse complement strand
ATATATACAAAGTGTTAATAACGGCATCAAAAACAGGTTTTTGGCCACTAGATGACATTTGCAAAATATGCCAAACCAATTTTTGACCCTTGTCTTGAGTGCCAAAGCCAATCTGCATAATCCTTTATACGTGGCATCTAAGGACCCACATTATTGAAAGTCATGTAAAGAATTGTTATAGTCCACGAAATGCAAACATTATGACTTATAATGGCCTTATTCCGTGTTATCTGACCCTGACCATGACAAATAAGGGCCTCATTGCTTATTAACTAACAGCCATTAGTCTTATTAGCACATACTGATGTTAATGAGCATTCGCAAGCATTAATCAGAGCCTTATGAAACACAAACTGACCCTTGCTGCATGGCCCTAAATGCAAAGCCTCCCCCATTATCCACACTCGGAACCTTTCACGGATGTCCGTAGATGAGCAACGACGTGAGAGTGTAAATGGAAAGCATCTATTCACACAGTGGAGCTGCAGCTGTTCTGATCATCTGCCTTTGCCCTGAAGCAGCCAGGTCACCTCGACCTTGACTCTGCTCCGAGGTCTCACTGCCTCCTCCAGACTCAGGGAGGCTGCAGCGTGGGGGGGCCACACAGCAGAAGCCCCCGTGGGCCCCCCCCCATGCTGCTGCAGCACGTTATCAGACGGAGCAGGCGAGCAGCAGCCTTGCTTAGCTTGGTCACTGAGTAACATTCCCATGCACCCACCAGTCAATGGTTAACCAGCAGCAGCTCTCCCAGTGTGCAGAGCGACCTTCGCTCCGGGCTCCCCTGACCTCACTGGGAGGACGGGGCAGGCAGCAGGGCTGCTGTGGGAAAGGCTTTACCACCAGGGGGTCACGTTACTAACTCGGTTGTGATCAGGTGTTGAATGGAGCCTGTTCCCACGTCAATCACCCCGTTGGAGAAACGTCCTCTGACGCCATTAGGACATAAAGGGGGGGACCCCGGGACATGCATGTTGGGGCGCTGCATGCATAGCACCCCTGTTACCGTTACCGTGAGCGTTACACTGACTTGATTTGTTGCTGTCGTCGGCGAAGGTCACTTGGAAGGAGTGTCCGTTGTTGAGGATCTCCATGCAGGTGGACGGGTCGTACTTGAGGGAGAGCGGCTTCAAGCTGGAGTCGTAGGACGCCTGGCCAGGTACGATGTCGATGGGAGACTGGCGGGGTCCGTCCGCCACAGGGAAGTTGTTAGCCCATTTGTCAGGTCCTGCAACGACATGGGGATGCTGAGACGCTCCAGCACAAATTCATCATCATCATCATACATTCAAGGTATGCGTGTCCTGACACACATTCAAGGTGTGGGTCTAGTCATGGAAAAACCCCACCGATGACGGGGCGGTGGGGTCCACAGGGGGGTCTGCTCAAGGCAGAGACCCGCGAATGTTTCCTCCCATCCAGCTGATCGTGAGGCATTAGCAGGACAGCGTCTCTCACCATGGCTGACATACGCTACCGCACGTCAAGAGCCTCACCATTGTTCGCTGCGTAGCCCCACGCGTTAGACATGCTGATGGTGTGTATGTGAGGTGACAGGAGCGTCCAGAGCAGAGTCCCCGAGTGGAAATCAGCAATCAGATCCTGATTGTCCTCCTCTGGACAACCGGGAGGGTTTATATAGGCACGGACACCGTGAGTGGCAGCCTATGTCTCCCCTGCTGCTGGACACATGACTTGAGCGGCAGGGACCGGGAGGAGCGTCGTTAGCGCAGTGTAGTGCGGATCAATGAGGATCTCTCTCTCTCTCTCCCTCCCTCTCTCTCTCTCTCTCCCCGTGTGCGTGTGTGTGCGTGTCTATTTTATCTATCTCTCCTTGCAGTCCCGTGTTCTTGAAAGGCGATAATGAAGCATGAGGGGAGGTTCTCTTTACTGCGTCGATAGCAATGAACTGGATCGATGAGGTTCTCTCTTTCTCTCTCTCTCTCTCTCTCTCTCTCCCCCCCCTCTCCCTCCCCCCCTCTCTCATGAGTAGGTGAATTCCTCTATGAGCAGACAGGCTGACCACATCCACTCACCAGCTCTGGTGGGAGCAGTGACAGGAGTCAGGAAGTGGATCACATGGAACTGTCAGTCTGGGTGTCTGGCTGAGCATCTTCTGCAGTATTGTGAACCAGTGTAATCATATTGCATGTTATTCCCTTTCTGAGATTTATGCTACTCTATCCTGGAGTTCGGGACTGCTCGGGGATTACTGGGAAGAAAGTGTCGAAATAGGAAAATGTGATTTCATTGTGAAATCCTTGATAAACCTCGGTCAACAGTAAGCTAACCAAGCCTGTGGAGCAGCACAATGGCTGATGATGTGACAACAAATATGCCCTCAGCTCCATGACGGACTGACTGCGTGACTCTGGTCCCTCAGAGGGGCATTGGCTGCATTACCTGAACTGAGCTAAACTTTTATTTGTACGGTCACAAAGTACGAACACACGTTGGCACAAGTTTCCTTTCTGGCCCTTTCAGGTACTGCACTCCCGTTACATCAGGTAGCCTAAAACTCGACATGCAACGTGGGACTCGAACCCACGGCCCAGAGATCGAGTCTCATGCTCTTGTGAGCTAGCTTGCACTGCCTTGTATTGGTGATGATGATGATGATGATGATGACGACTTTGCTGACTTTTATGACTCGAAGCAGACTGACCCAGAGCGATCCCTGTATGTGTATCTACATCTCATAAAACCTGTCGCTTTGACCTTGAGAGTTAGATGCTCTCAATACGTCCTCTTCAAGAAACCAACAAGCAGCCATGTTCACCCGAGTCAGCCAGATACATGTTCAGCTAACCCACAGCTTCTACCAACATGCACTGGAGTCTGAAAGTCGCCAATACTTGGTTGTGCACATCCCGCACTGGCCGACAGTAGATAAGAGGTTATCCACTGCAGGAGCGGTGCACCACGGTGACAGTCAGCAGCAGCTGTAAGAATTATGTGCTGCTGCCACCTGCTGTGCACCAGTGGAGCTACAAGTACCGTGGAGAACCATGATGCTGGACTTTGCAAACTGGAACGAAACTGCCGACAAGCAGGACCATAAATGACGAGCCTCCCAACCGGTACACGTTGGAATTAATGTTTTAGTGCCTCACTCAACAGGCGCCTTGAGGAAACGTCCCAGCAAATGTCTGTGCGTGTACGGAGTTCCTTAGTGTGGATGTTTGTATGAAAGTGTACAAGGTGAGGCTAAATCGTGCTTTAGAGAATGTGTTGGTCTTTTTGACTTTTAACTTATTCATGTGCCATGGTGCAGGACGCTTATTAAAGCCTGTTTCTCACCGGAAAAACCCCCTAATCTACCCAATTACATCTGGCTTTTGTCTTTAGTGGAAAGGAGTTTGCGTTCATGCGTTTATTTGGAAAATGTGATTTAATATGAACCAAGATTGTCGCAGACAAAGTACGTCATGGATCTGCGCCTTAGTTTCCAGTTCACCAACACAGACGGGTATAAACCCCACCTTCTTTCTACCTTTCAACCAATCAGACTTGTCACAGGCATCCTCCATAGTGGAGTTGTTGGTCGTTAGTAAAAGTTTAAAGTATTTTACTGTAAGTGCTGCTTATTTTTGGGCTGTATTTATTGCATGAGTTAAAATGTAGGGAAAGGTTATAGAGAAAATTAAATGTAACCCTCCGTCCTTGACTATATCTGTAAAAGCTAACGTGTAATTTGCTTAAATCTCAACGTAGGGCTGGACCTCGGTCTGGGTTGGTGAACTCTCGACTCTACTCAACACGAGGTTGTGGAGTCTCTTTAACTCCAGCTTGATCTCTGAAGAAACCTTAAAGCTTTTCTGCCCACTGCATCTAACGGGTAAATATATTCACGGTCAGACGAACAGAACACACACGATGACCAGACTTATGCTGGCATTCAGTAGCTTCAGGGATCTATTTCATAAATGGTAATCGCTAATGTGGTCACAGTTAAATGGGTCTTGATGTCGTTTCAGTGATAAAGGAGCGTTCTCGAAATATTTACAAAATATAAGAACATAGCAGGTTTAATTGTGGGACTCTCATCTACTACAATGCCTTTTTATAATATGACAAGTCGAACGACCCATTATTTCGTTAGGTATGGGCTAGGTTTGTGATTCTTGTGAAAGTGCAGCTCATTTGCTAGAGGACACTGAATTCGATGTAGGCTATTTTACAAGTACATTGTTTATAACGTGTTGATTTATATTGCCATGAGGTGCCACTCATGATGACAAGATGAGACATCAGCTGTGTTCTTTCACACAGTGCAGATGGTTGTACACAAGGCCTCTAATTAGCATTTGCAAGAAACCTAGAGAGACTTGATATTTAAGAAATGCATCTATTATGTCACTTTGGAGCTTGCAACATGCATTCACCTTATGTTGTTTATGTCTAAATTGTTAGTAAAATACAAAACGCTTGCAGTTATGTCTTGAGAAACAGACTACAGATTTTCCATGTTATGCTATATAGCCTTGGTCTAGCACTGGTTTGTTTACACTGGATGGTCTATGGTTTAGTCTGATGTGGAAATGGGAATTGCCAGTATGTTTTCTTTTTATCTGATCAAACTGAATTGAAATTCATTTTTGAACTGACCTGTAGCCTTTTCCTTTTGCCAAGTCCATGATGTTAAATGGTGCCTCTTTCAAAATGTGTCCTCTGGTCAGCCTGGTCTCATGGGGTGATAATGCATCAGTTAATTCTAGGTTGTGATTGAAGACTCCCAATGTGTCACTTGTCACACTTTAACAAGCTTACACGGTCAGTTTACACTCCTGTCATAAGTAATACAGAGAAAGCTGGTTAGTTCTTTAACTTGGAAGAAGACACGAGTCAAACTTAAATATGAGTGATGTGTTCTTCCTATGTCAGGTCATCATGGCCAAGAATAAACAGAAAGGAAAGAAGCAGAAGAGCGTCTTTCAAGTGGCGAACAAGCAAACAAAGCTCAAGAACAAGGCCAAACCTGTCAAAACAACACTCAAACACGTAAGCTCACTTTGACTTCTGGTTAAAGCTTTGTGTGCGTGTGTGTGATTTAGGCCTACCTTGTTGCTTGTGTACTCAACTTTCATTTTGGCTTCTCAGATCAATGCAATGAAAAATGAGAAAGTGGAGAACCTCAATCAAATCTTCACAGAGGTCCAGAGGGATGTCACGAGTGTTTCAAAATGCATTGCACCCAAACCCAAGAAACCACCACAGGTAAAGATGGATGCCTTCTTAGATCAATGACATCCAGAATGTTTTAAGTCCTGCTCGAGCGGTGAGCATTTCTAACTCTAACATGGTCTCCTTAGGTTGTCAAAAAGCCACCAAGGGAGTCTGTGAATGTGGACATTGCTGCCCAGCTCTTCTCACAGTTATGAGACTGGTAAAGCCATAGAACATGTGGAGGAACAGAGCTGCTTCCTATGTGAAGTTCCCGTGTCGTTGAGCCTGTGATCAGGCTGTCGTATACAGTTGTGGGCAGATGTGATGCATTTTAAACAAAAACTAAACCTAGGAGTTGTCTGCCCTGTATGAAAAGGGAACAAATGATATGTCATTGAAGTGTTAAGCATTGAAGGACACTGTAGGTGGACTGTTAGGCAATTCTGCTAATTTTGATATTGTGTCAGAATAGGGGCAGAATTGTTTTTTTGTGGAATGACTTATAACATCCATTTGTTCTGGAGATTGGACTGTAAAGCTGATGCTTTGACAGATTTATATTTAATAAATATTGTTTCTATATGGCTGTGTGTCTTTCATGCAACCATGGATAAGTTTCCAACTGAAGGTTGTTTTCTACGATAATCTCCATGATGGTTATATATGGGTTTTTGGCCCTTTCTGTCATGAGCACTTTTGTAGTTGTTTTTTAAATAATGTTTACCGTCAGATATGGATTTTGTTGCTCCCCAGTGGGGAAGATGCTGATGCATCTCATTTAATTGCAGATGGCTCTCTGATTTCTTGTGTTCAAGTGTCTCTTGCTATTGTCACCATGAGTTTAAAAGTCCATTATCAAAAATTAAAAATGTACTTCAGTGGGTTTTACACTAACACAACATCATGTCCTCAGACCCTCACATCAGAAAAGGGAAAACTCCCTTGAAAACCCTAAAACAGGGAGAAAAATATAGGAAGAAACCCCAGGAAGAGCTATAGAGGAGGGATCTCTCTCCAAAGATGGACAGATGTTTTTTTTTTAATATTTTGTGTACAGAGTAAAACAATTTATAGAAAACAACATTGAAAGAGGGCAACAGAATTATAATGGCATTAAAAGATATATGAAGGATAGGATGAGGAGGATGCCGAGCAGTGTCCAGATGCCACTGGAACTGCTGAGGACCTACCTGAGCCACACAACCACCATCAGTATGTAGACCTGGTAGGAGGACAGACTACACATGCACACAGGAGAGACCCGCATCACATCGTTCACATACACAGAAGACGTAAAGAGAAAAGACGTGGGAGAGGAGAACAGTTGCAATAATGTCATAATTAATTAGTTATGTAGCTCGCTCCCCGTCTCAACATCCTGTCTCACCGGTTACAGGCCACATGAGTTGAATATTGCACTTAGTCAGTTACATAATTTATTTTTCCTGTCACTGATCTGGCTGTGTGCCACACCTCAACATCTCTAGTGTAGAGTTGTGTTGGTTTACAAAGAATTCAGTCATTATTGATGTTTCTGTGTGTGTGTCCAAGTTTACAGTCTGCTGTAGCGTTTAAAATGCTATTGGCAATTCACATTAATACCAAAAACAAATTGGGAATGTTGCGAAGCACTTAATCTGATGTCATTATATAGTCTTTCTCTCAGCATCCCAACTCTGACTGACTTCCATCATCCCTTTTTAACGTATTTTCATATTTAAAGGAGGCAAACACTAAAAGCGGATATGCACCTTTTAAAGGACTTGAAGGTGCTGTCGGAGTTCGACGTTAGTGCAGAATCTGTTGCACCCTTTGTGCTCAAAGGATCCCTTAATTTCTCATTTGCAGAGATCGATGTACTCATTCCTGCCATGTGCATCTATTCACATTCACAATTCACATGTCTGCATGACGGAGTTTTCATTTTAAGATTTCTCCATCCTAGTGATGGTGCATCCTGCAGTAGCAGCTTGACATCAGAGGTCATGAGTTGTGTCTGAACATCTCACGACAACTAGCTAGTCAACAAATGTGGAGCTGACTGGGAAAATGAGCTGGGTAAACACAGCAGACTAAGGCAGGTCAGATGCTGCCAGGAATCCATGTGAATTACGCGTCTTATTTTCCGAAGTCAGATGAATGTGACAGTGGTTTAGACAGGTCAACATGGATAAGCCAACAATGAATAAACAAGGGTCCTATTTATATCGGAGGCTGCACCGGAGACCTTCGGTCGACTGATGTTCCATTGAGCGACTTCCAAGTAAACAAGTATATTCAAATATGTGAATGTGAAAATAGGCTGTGCTGTGGGAAATAAAGAAAGGGAGCAGCAGCGGGGATGTTTGAGGTAACCTCTCCACCCCAGAATCAATAAAAGTCACTGACACTACAGAGGCAATTCAACAGATGATTGGATGTTGATGTGAAATCACGGCTAATGGAACGGAGCTCATGTGAAACCCGCTGCATCATTTCCCTCTTTGCAGATGGGTTTATTCTTTAGGGACAGGAAGGTCTTGTCAAACGATGATGGTTAGACTGGTTGAATGAGAGAGAGAGAGAGAGAGAGAGAGAGAGAGAGAGAGAGAGAGAGAGAGAGAGGGGACTAATAGACAGAAGTGAATGATAAATTTAAAATGGTAATAGGATGATGGTGGATGGGGAGATTGTTGGAGAAGAGCCAGAGAGCAAAGAGTCTTTCAAACATACAATCAGAAATCAAGATAAATGTCTGTCACAACCAACTTCTTACAGCACATCATTCAGTCAGTATGAAAGACAGAGTAATGCAACTGCATCTCTTTCCACTTCCCACCCCACCGCCATAGAACATATGGGTTATCTATCAGTGTGTCACTGGCCAATACCGTCTGCTTGCTACTGAAACGATCATCACTATTGATCTACAAGGATCAATACCACAATCTGTAATGAAGCCCTGTCACTCCCCTCACGGCTGTGGGGGAGGCTGAGCTGCAGCACAGCCTGCCTGCTGCACAGACCAGCGAGTCAAACTGCCAATAAATAAACCAGTGACCCCCCCCCCTTAATGTGCTGGGCCCCTGCCCTTATTAGATGTTCATACATTCATTCATACATCCACATGTACATGGATCCCTGCCTCTTTCTGGGTTTGTCACATTTTTCTTATTTTGCTGTTTTTTTTTATTGTAGCCATTTCTCCTTTGGTTTAGAGATTCAGAATCCCCACCCCACTGTTGAGGAGAGCACCTTTCAATTGCTTCGGAAAAGACAATGCAGTCTGACAAGTGCTCTTCTTGTGTTTATGCAAAGTAAATTAGGATGTTGGAGCAGATTTTCTCATTCCAGCATCTGACATCTGCTCTGAGTAAACCTTGTGGCTCATCCTTTGGCCTTTTCTTTCCTTCCAGTGCACCCCGTTGTTACTTTTTAACTCTCGGAGATCAATTTCAAACAAGTTTAAAGCTGGCTGCCATCGACGAAGCCCCATTGATTCCTGGTCCCCTGTGGCTACCATCCGTGCAGCATGACACACACAATGTCATTCCCCACTTCATCGTCTCAGTAATATCTCAGTGGCATGGGGACAAAGGATAACACCAGGCCTCTGTCCCCCTGGTCCTCATCGTGTGCCTCTGCATTACTAATACCCCTACTGCTGGTGTCCCTTTGAGACAGAGACAGAGAGACAGAGACAGATAGACAGACAGACAGAAAGAGAGAGACAGACAGACACAGAGAGAGAGAAACAGAGAGACAGATAGACAGATACAGACAGAGATGGCTCATTTTGTCATTGATATCTTGATTATATGAGAACGTAGGCACTACAGCCACTCCTCTATGTTGGTCTCTCCCTCTCTTCTTTTTCCTCCTCTCAATCCCACATCACACCCCTTGTTCTCTGCCCTCCCCCCTTCTCCTGTCTCTGCTGTGGTAGGAGTACAGGTGAGTGTGTGCCCGTGTGGTCTAACATATGAGGTGCCACGAACACGCACACACTCTCAGACACACCATTGATGGCAACTTAGCCCGCGTGATTACTGTGACTCTAAGCTGCTTAGGGTTCTGTCCCATCTGGCTTTGGTGTTTGTGGCAACATTTAACTTACCCACCCCCAACACTTTGCCCTCCCACAACCACACACATACACTCGCACTGCTACCACGTCTCATGACACGACTTTCCCCGCCCTACAGTCTGACGCTCCACGGCTGTGCACTCTCCTGCACTCACACATGCACACAAGCTTGCTTGCCGGTGGTCCATTGAGTCTGATGCTGACGTCCCTCCTCATCAACCATGGGTTGGGATGTTGTACACCATGGTCAGAGGTGGAGACCTATGTAAGGAGGTTTTTAGAGTGCCAACACACACACACACACACACACACACACACAGAAAGAACACGGGGAGAGCAGGGGCGGAGCAGAACGGAAGTTAATCCGGCATAATCTGGGTTTACCAACTATTAGGACTCCAGTGTTTCCTTACATAATCTAATCATCCGTAGAAACGTGCAGTCAACCAACAGAATGTGACCGTGCAGATATGTGTGTGAGCGTGTGTGTGTGTCCCCATAGTCCACATTCACACACCAGTCAGCTCCATCTGACGTCACTCTCAGGGTGGGAAGCTTGAACAATCTCAAGCAGAAGGCCTGTGTGAGAACGGTCAGATGGTGAAACACTGGACTTTTCCCCATCACCAACCCTGCCCCCTACTGTCCTTGGGCGGATGGCAGGATCGCCAAAAGGCTTCAAAGTAAAGGATTCAGCAAATGGATTGAAGTTTACATCCAGAATGATGAAGACTCAACCCGTCAGCTGCCCAGTCCGGCTGGAGACACTGCAGTCTAGCAGACATGAAGTCTGTAAATAACGTCAACGTTGGCACTGCTGACCATCAGTCAGTCATTGGCTGGTGTGAGGGTCAAATGGTAAATGGACCCATATTCCTAAAAGTGCTTTTCTAATCTAGTGACCACTCAAAGTGCTTTACAATGAAGGCTTCACATTTACCCAGCATGGGGGATTAAAGCCAGATGCCCTCTCTTCTGATGCCCCACAGTGAGATCGAACCAGTGATCGACCCCCTGACTTGAAAGCCCCCCTACTTGAAGACCCCTGACTTGAAGACCCCTGACTTGAAGACCCCTGACTTGAAGACCCCTGATTTGAAGACCCCCTGACTTAAAGGCCCCCTACTTAAAGGCCCCTGACTTAAAGGCTCCTGACTTGAAGCCCCCTGACTTGAAGACCCCCTAACTTAAAGCCCCCTGGCTTGAAGACCCCTGACTTGAAGACCCTCACTCTAGCACTGAGCCAGAGTAAGTTTGAAACGAGTGAGCTGAATAATGTTTTTGCCCTAGCTTGGTGATGAGGCATGATATAAATTAGTTATTTATATAAACACGGTAGAGCAAGTAATCAAGAGTGATACCAGGGCTTGGATAACATGGAAGTGAGGAAGGGGAAAGCCAGAGCTGGGTTGTTCCATATGCTCAGCTGCTACACTGACTTGTCTCATCAGCCGCCTCACTATAAAGAGGACAGAGGTAAAGGTTCATTGTGTGATCGCAGGGCTGGCGTAGCTCAGGAGGTGGGGCAGCCATCTAGTAATCAGAGGATTAGTGGTTTGATTCCCAGCTCTTTCAGAAAAAATGTCAAAGTGCCCTTGAGCAAAACACTGAACCCCTCACTGCTCAAGCCCTGAGATGGAGTAGTGACCTATCCAGGGTGTTTCCCCAACTTTGAATAAACGGTTGATGATGGATGGATGGATGGATGGAAGGATGGATGTATAATCGTATTCATCTTGCCTTTTGTTTCATGTGACATTATTTCACCAATCCATGTATGTGAAAACAGATTATGTGGACAAAACATTGTCCACTGATGTAACCCAGCGACATATGGATGACAGGGATTACACCTAAAGTGCAGATGATGAAAGACATTATATTCTATGGCATTGTGCATTAGATTGCACATGGCCTCACATGAGATCTGGGGATGCCACAGACACACATCCATGCACACGTCTCCATTTACTTCTAGCGAGTTATAAACTAGTATTGTCTCATTGCACTTTACATTCAAGATCCCCAGAGAACGTCTGCATCATGACTTCTGCAAAGCGAGGAAAAATATGAGAAGGGGGATGACCCCCCCCACAAAGTCAAACGGTCCCTTTGAGTCTCAAAGGAAAACAGTGTCCACATATATGGATGGTAAGTCAGGCATTTCTGCACATTTGGGGCAGTATTTCTGTTCACTCAGCACTCTGCGCTGTCACTTGGCAGTCCGTCTTGAGAGGAGTTTGAGTTCTGGGCTGCAACTTTTACTCGGGAAGCTCCAGAGGATTCCTCAACATGAAATATTGCGGCTGCTATTTCAGTGACAGATGTTGATTTCTATTATGTTTCCCATGCCCACCACTTGGACTCTGCACTTCCATATCTAAGCTACGCCTCTCACTGGCTCACACTCACAGTCAGGATACTTGCATCCATTTTACATGCATGTGCATATTGTACTTACGCGCACACACACACACGCGCACACACACACACACACACACGCACACACACACCAAGCCACTGGTTTCCTTTGGCTCTACCTACCATAACTGATACGTCAGACCCAGTCCCTCAAACGAGTACCACCAGAAATCAGTGCAGAAGGTAGAAGGGGAAGGATGCGTCAGGAAGCTGTCGGTTAGATGGATGGGTATGGCTCTTGAATGGAGCAAGCCTTTGGAGAGAGTTTTGGTCTGAAAGCATTAAATGCCAGTTTTCTCATGTGCAAGCTGCAAACTGTGATTAAAAGAAGAAAACAAGGGGACATCTGGTATTCACTGCTCCCAACCATCTGAAGCCCCAGCCTGGATAACAATGGGAGCAACTCATTAGTTACTAAAGCATGTCCGTCCATCCATACATCTGTCCATCCATCCCTTGTGTATATCTGCTCAATCTAATAGAATGCAGTGAATGGGTGGTCTCTATCCCAGTGGACTTTAGTCCTAATATAAGGACACACGCCGGATAGGTAACAAGGATAAAACGTTTCAAATACTACTACCACTAATAATAATAATGATGATGGTAGTAATGATAATAATAAATATAATAATAATAGTAGGGGGGCCGTGGTAGCTGAATGGTGGAGCACACATCAGGGATTGGCGAGACAGATGATGAGGGTTCAAACCCACCACGGGGCATCAGGAAGGACATCCACCCTGAATCCCCCACACTCCATCTAAGTCCATATCCAGTCCCACAATGTGGAGACCAATCATGACACAGAAAACGGACCTCTCCAATAATAACAATAACAATAAGAATAATATGATAATGGAGTGAGAGCAAAAGATGCCTTTCAATTATACACCGAAAAGAAAGAAGGGATGAGAAAAGGAGAAGGGAAAGAGGAGTGAGAGCAGCTTGGAGAGAGCACGAGGGAAGGAAGTGGAGAAAATGTGAGGGGTTGAAAAAAGGTTGAATTAAAGAGAAAGAGAGAGAGACAGAGAGAATGGGAGACACACAGAGAGAGAGAGAGACGGACAGGAAGAGGCACCCATCATGTTCATTTCTCATTATAAATGATTCATCATTTCATGATATTCTAAGATCTTTCGATTTTCGTTCACCCGTTAGCCTTCCATCTTCTCTCTCACTATACTCCAAAACATCTCAGGCTGAGGTGTCACATGCAGGACAAGACCCATATAGATCTCTCTGTTGGTAACCATCATTTCAGATTTGTTCAAGAAAAACACCACTTTGGTTGTATGGTGCAGAGAGCCCTGGAGGCCCCGCAGGTTAATTGGATAGCCAGTGTGAGAATCTAAATATAGTCACATGGGTGGATACATACCTACCATCAGAATAATTGCCATGTGGGACCCTTCGTATGAATATAAAAGAATTCATTTGAATATGATCACACACGATTATAAAGCACTGGAACTGTGGGACATCACTGTGTGCTGACCCCAGCCCAGTACACCCCGTGCAGCACATTTAAACGTTGATTCACGAGCTCTGACGGTACACTTCATCACGGTATGCTGTTATTTGATCAAGAAAATGAGTCATTCTTGGGGAAAATGGAGGCCCAGTCGCACACACTCACACAAACAGATCCACATTCAGTTGCCCTGTGCACGGGGTATTGATTGTCTGAAGGAGATGGTGAGAACATAAGCACGACTGTATGCATTGTGGGGCCGAACATTATCACCATTCACTACCCTGAATAAACAGAGGGGTGAAGGGATCCAGGCTCCACCGTGTGTGGGTCTATCATCCGGGATCATGTAATACAACACTAGAGAGTAGAGACAAGGGAGCATGGCTGTGTTGGGCTGAGGAGGCTGTTTAAGACATGGCTGATTGTTTTCTTACTCTGGTACTGAAGTGCAACCAGTTACTGGGGTCGTGATTGCTTTCCCATACAAGCACTGGGCCATTTCCTCATGACAAGGATACCAATCACACTGGCTGGTTTTTCCTTTCGGTTTGGGGATTGCTACTGTTGTTACTGTTGTTGTTTTGGGGTTTTTTGCGGGGGGGGGGGTTCTGTGCAAGCAATAATATAGATGAGTGAGAGGTGACAGTGACAGAAAGACAATCTGTGAGCACGAGGCGTGTTGGGTGCTCACGTTGCTGCTGTCACAGTTGATACCAGGGGTCTGCATACAGCTCCGCTGAACACATGACAGATCATTGAGGATTTCTTTCAGCGCCTAATGCTGACGGGGAATGGAACATTTATATATTTATGTATATATATATATGAATTCCACTGAGATATGACAGAGGGAACGCTGAATATTAATGTAATATAAATTTCACAACCCCCATCCCCCCCAAAGCTCTCTGCAGAGGGTCAGTGAGGATGGTGGGGAGGCGTTATGGAGGAGGTGGGTACTTTATAAGCGCTCTGACCCATATCTGTATCGCAGAACTATCACAGGTGGGGAAAATGAATGGGTGACCTTGGTTGAAACAAACACGTACATCTCGTCTAGGGGATAGTCCTAGAAAGGCTCTGTTAGTGTCAGGCCTAGCCAAGGAGACGGAGCCAGGGATAAGAGGGGTAATGGGGAAGTGGGGCAGGGCAGAGGGAGAGAAGGGGATACTATGGAATAGAGACCAACTGTGTCCCTCTATTCTGGCTGTAGTTGCAGGCGTAGCATATTTGTTCTATGCAAATATCAGAGATGCCACGGTTGACATTTTCTGAAGAGGACAGAAGCTGGGTAATCAAACCCTCAGATAATCAGCATTGCTCAGCTACAGCACAAAAGTAGCCCGGCCACATGTTTGGTGTGGCAAATCCCAGTGGGAATTGATTTTCAGTTGCCGAGTTAGGCCTGCATGTACAGCACATTCAACTTGAAGAGTACCCCTGCACATCATCACCAATGTTAAAGGACAGCTTGAATAGTGTCAGCGGTGCTGAGTGGTACCAACACCACGAGGAGAGAAAAGTTGCACAATAGGCTGCAACCAACCAATGGTAACCTACTGATTGGAACATTAGTGGTTGTATTCATTGGTCAATGCAAAAAAAGTTTGTCGAGGCGTCCTTGTGCAGGACACTGAACCTCTAAATGCTCAATCCCTTGATATGGAATAGTGTCCAGGGAGCCAGACTGTCCGGGGAGTTTTCCCACTTTTCACCCAATAAGCACTGGGATAGGCTCCAGCATGAGTCTGAGACCTGACCTCACATAAACAGTTGCTGATGGGTGGATGGATGGATGAAGGGATGGAAAGTCAAATATACTGAAGGATGCTCATTTTGAATTTCCTGATTCAAAAGTAATGTCTTGTTCTACCTGGTCTGACCAACAGTCAAAACACCTCATGTATTCATTTCATAACAATACAAATGAGAAGAAGAGGGTAAGCAAATCTTGGCTTTCATTAAACAGCAACAACAAGCACGGAGTATCTTTTTAGCTCGATGAATGACTCCAATTATTAATCGAACACCAAAACTGTAATCACTTCATTTCTACTGATCAACCAATCAAATAATTGACAATTCATCTCAGCACTACTGAACACAAGATACGGCTGCGAAAAGAGTGTCAGCAATGAATATCAACTCTACAGCTGGCATGAAGTTGAACATATAAGACGTGACCATGATGGGCTCAGATGAATTAGTGCAGAAAATCCGTTTGGACAATATTGCGTTATGCACTGTGCACACGTGATCCTGGTCTCCTCACCTACACCCATAATGATATCTGCATCCTCGGTGGAGAGAGAATCCATTAGCACCTGCTCAAACCCTCATTGTGTCACGTTATGAGTGGCTATTAGTGCTGGGATCTGACCAGAGGAGATGTGTCTGCTTTGATTACAGCCAGCATTTAGACTGCAAGCTAATTCAATCTAGAGGCTCACGTCCCTGAATACTTATATACAATTTCCATGAGGTACATGAGGAACAGTGTGGGACAGAATGAGCAAGACTAAAGAGTCATGAGAGGTCCATTGTTATTTCACGATTAGTCCCCACGTTGTGGGGGTGGACAGAGATCTAGATGGAGTGTGAGAGAATAAGGCCGGATTTCCATCCTGATACCCCACGGTGGGATCAAACTCGCGACGCCAGGCTCGTCATTTCTCGAAGTGGGTGTGCTCTGCCGCCAAGGCAGAGTCAGATGCAAAAGGAATGAGCTCAAGTGGTAATTATAATCTGTTCTTTGGGAAATTAAAGTGCACGTGGGGAATCTCTGAAGAGCCCAGGTATAAGAAGAGGATATCACGACTGAGTGCTGTCATCCAGCACTGCGGAGCATTGAAGACCAACAACTGTTCAGCTCTCTCCCTACTTTCTGCCCTCTGATAGAAAAGAAGATTCACAGGAAAGAAGCTAAATGATTTCTCCTCTTGGCCTTGTCCTCTAGGAACTCTAGGAACTGGCAGTGCTGCACTGGAAAAATCTGCTTAGATCGACAAGAAAAGAAATTTTGTTAGTGATTCTACATCGTTTAATGGAGACGGGTTTGCCTGGGGCTGGATGGGCAAGTTTAGAATATCAATCAGCGTCATCCCATTCTCGAAAAATTCCACCCCTGGCACTGTGATAGATACAAAGGACAAGCAGATAAAGATGAATTGTGC
>OMLC01050260.1:5079-24890 GCA_900302585.1 Regalecus glesne | reverse complement strand
CATCTGGTTAAAATTAGCAGCTATGTCATATTCAGCCCTGGGAATCTCCTCGGCACATGTGGAACTGCGGGCCGCCCATTTTGACAAATGATTGGATAGAATGTCTTGTGATATACAGCGTGGACGTTTAAATAGGAATAACGTTGTAATTCAATCAGTGGCTTGCTTTTGAATACACGCATTTAATAATAGGAATAATATGAAATACCAACAGGGTTGGTAGTATTTGTGAAAGCTGGCAGCGCTCACACACACACACACACACACACACACACACACACACACACACACACACACACACACACACACACACACACACAGACCTATTATCTCGCCTCAGGGATGCACACACAACACAAGGGCTGTGGCAGGGCTGTAAATATGTGCTAATTTACAATTGAGAAAATGGTTGCAGAGCAACTATTATTAACTTGTATTATCTCTAGAGACCTCTTTTTCCCCTCTCTCTCTCTCTCTCTCTCTCTCTCTCTCTCTCCCTCTCTCTCTCTCTCTCTCTCCCAGCAGATGTGTGAGAGCATGCATGAGTGGATTTTCCATATTTGCCATATTTTTTCTGTAGATGCTGTAAGTAGTGTGCATTTGGCTTTGTTAGGTGTTAACTGGGCTTGGTGTGGATATAGGATGGGGGCGGAGCTATAAGAAGTTTCTGTGGGGTATTTGACGTGGCCGGACGGTGTTTTGATGGTAGCCGTCTGGAACAATTAACCTGTTGATTTGATATTCCAAAGCCAGATATTGTTAGGCTAACATGCAATAGGATGTACCTTATAACCAGTGTATTATGCTGAACAAACAACCCGAAAATGACATTGCACAACACTGCTCACTTTGCTGTAGCTGAGATTAAATGTGTAGGATTCAGGTTGGGTTAATGGATATTTTAGCACCTCTAGAAAGCTAACACAGTACCACTATAGATACTAATACACAGGATACATGGACACCACACACTAACACAGTACCACAGTACATACTAATACACATGGTGCACCGACAGGACTACTGACAGACTAACATAGTATCACATAGCTGTATTCTACAGCGCTGGGAGATGATCAGAGGTGTTTAACAAGTGGAATCATAGAGCACTAGACCAGGAAGGATATCTGGTCATATTTCCTCATATACAGAGCAATGCTTATTTATATAATAACCCAATGCCCATAAGAAGAGCATTTTGAAAGTCTGATTTTTGTTTGTTCTTACTGATTTCTTTGCATCTAATTTGTCTTTCAGCAGCATACTTGTATATTGGTGCTGTTTTATGCTAATGCTGTATTATTGTACAGGTCCGGGCAGCATTTTAGCACAGAGACAGATGTCCATAAACATGTGAGGTATCCAGTGAGACAGTAGTATATGTGCTCCTGAGAGTAAGCATCCCCTCTAAGAGAGAACCTGTAATGAGCTGGAGATAGAGATGAGAGGCTCTTTTGAACCTTCAGCTTCTCATCCATGTGCTTTTTTTTTCCTCACTGTTTGTTCAACAAGCTGCTCCATCCTCAGGGAGGAAGAAGAAGCCTCCGTATCGATTTGTTATTGTGCATACATGTAATGAAATGTGTTTTGCATTCAACCCATCTTATTGTACTAGAACAGTGAGCAGCTGCAGGGCCTGGGGACCAACTGCGTTTCTTTTTTCCTGTCGCTTTGCTCAGGGGCACAGACAGGAGTATTAACCTTAACATGCATGTCTTTTTGATGGTGGGAGGAAACCAGAGTTCCCAGAGGAAACCAATGCAGACACGGGGAGAAGATGCAAACCCCACACAAAAGGACCTGAAATGGGATTTGAGTTCAGGACTTTCTTGATGTGAGGCAACAGTGCTAACCCCTTTGCTACCATGCTGCCTATTATATAAAGAAGAGTCAGCGTTCATTTATTCATAACCATTAAATATGGATTTTCAATGGATAGTCCCTATATGTGACTCGCTGGCTGATAAATATTTCAGCACTCTGGATGATGCTAGACGAAATGCACTCTTTCCAGGGAAGTTCAACTCCAGAATCCCTCAGCTGTCACCCAAATCCTGGAACAAATTAAGCCCAAGGATGTGGGGAGTATATGGGACACAGGTTGTCTGAATGAAGTCATGTGAGGTCATCCCAACTACAGGCTCTGAGAAAAGGGAACAACATATTCATCATGTCAGGAACTCTGATCCCTAATCTTAGGACCACTGACGGTACCAATTGCCTCTTGTAAACATACTCCCTTTGAATGCTACCTGTTTAGTTGAGTTTATTTCAAAGGTGTAGTATTTTAGCATTTACAGCTTATCTTATTAATCACCTTATGTAAAAACATTTCACTCAGCCTGTCGGCAAACTCAGACGTTCACCTGTCCATAATAAACATACAGTAGATCTCCCAGTGGTAAACAAACCCATTGTAGTTCTACATCCATCTTTTTGTGACTTAGGAGTTATGGGCTCTGAGTTGAAAAAGATGACATAACTGGACTGATTAACAGAAAAATGGCTTAATCGAGGATATCTGCGCAGACCTCCTTAAAAACGTTCTTTTCCTAATGACACTAGTTAAATTTATGAATGAGCATGAAACTGCTGAGGTGGTGATAGATAGATATTTTTCTCTCTGTGGTTCTATGAGGAGGGCTGCCCCAGTTTATCATACTCTACTCCTGTCATGCAATCCATCATCCCTTTCTAGAATTTACACAGCATGACCTTCAAAACTATTTCTTGTCCTATGAATGAGTGTAAAACACAGATTCTTGCCTAAGCAACAGCCATCAGGGCTGAAAATTGAAGCCAATGTGCAAAATCCTTGAGTTGTAGTTCCAATTGGGGACGGCATAGCTCAGTGGGTAGAGCGGTCGTCTGGCAATCGGAAGGTTGCAGGATCGATCCCCGGTCCTGCATAGAGCATGTCGAGGTGTCCTTGAGCAAGACAGAACCCCTAACTGCTCCCCGAGCGCCATATGTTGGCAGCTCACTGCTCCTATACAATAGGTTGGGTCAAAAATGCAGAGAAATCCAAATTTCCCCTTGCGGGATTGATAAGGGAATCCTTTCCTTTCAATTAATTAATGATTCCCTTATCAGTCCCGCAAGGGGAAATTTGGATTTCTCTGCATTTTTGACCCAACCTATTGTATAGGAGCAGTGAGCTGCCAACATCTGGCGCTCGGGGAGCAGTTAGGGGTTAAGTGTCTTGCTCAAGGACACCTCGACATGCTGTATGCAGGACCGGGAATCGAACCTGCAGCCTTTCGATTGCCAGCCGACCGCTCTACCCACTGAGCTATGCCGCCCCATTTCTTTCTGTCTTTCACCATGGCCACTAGGTAACTGATTTCAAAAAACTGTCCTGTCCAATATAAGTCAATAAAGAAATACCCAATTACTAGCTACAAGTAAAAGGTCAGTAAATGTTTTCTACAGTACATTTGTCTGGAGGAGCAGTAATGTGCCTCCAAGTCAGGAGTCATGGGTTCAATCCCACCATGGGTCATCATCAGGAAAGGGCATCTAGTCTTAATCCTCCATGCTTAGTATATGTGAGGCATACATTGTAAACTGCTTTGAGTGGTCTCTCAACTAGCAAAGCTTTATATGAAAATAAGTCAATTTCCCATTTACAGGAAGTTGGGGTGACATTTGCCAACTTAGAGTTTGCCCCACAATGGTGGTTTAGAAAACGTATTGTCCCATCAAGAAGATATTAAGGATTAAGTTGAATATTGCATTTCCTGGGGAAACTGCACGTGAGAGCTGGAAGCTGTTAGCTACTGCTGCAGCCGCTCCCAGCTACTGCTGCTGCCACTGAAAGCTCCTGCTCCAACAGAGAGCTCCATTTTTACGTGTCGTGATTATTAAACCCCACACTATGGAGGTTGACACAGACTTAGATGGAGTAGGGGTTATTAAGGCCCAGCAGCAACTTCTTGAATCTTTTAGTACCACCTAGTGGTGAAATGTTACTACATGCTACAGACTGGTTCTGCATCCCCATCTGTACAACTTGGGTGAATTTGGTTACCATAGAATATTACATTTAATAGACATGTCAGTCAACTAGCATGAGATAAGTGATCTCTTGCTTAACGGGTAGTATTTGGAGTTCTGATCATGAGCCAGGGTTCCTGGAGCTCCCATGGTCAGAGCAGTAGGTATTGTTGGCATGCTGTTTAACTACACCTCACGAGTCATAACTTATGAGTAAACTGTAGAACATGTCATAACTCACCACATGGTGGTGCTATTGGTACCATGTTTTAATATGTGAAGCATTTCCACACAGGCACCTTTCCTTCAACTGTCCTTCAGCACTTGTGGATTTCAGCTTTCAAACATTACTCCCATTGATTTCCAACATAAATGTTCTTTTTTAATGATATAAGCTCACTGAGGAATGCCAGCATAATGAAACAAGATAGCTCCAATACTCCGAAGAAGGCATATGTTTTGATGTTTAAAGTTTCTACCACAAATGGTACAAATGTAGATAGATGTCAAAAATGGTAAAATTATGAGAATAACAATAGAGTGACGGTAGTGCTCACGCTGAGACGTGGCATGTCGATTGTAGGTTTGACTTGATTGATATTATTATTGACAGGTTTGTCAGTCTATCTGGCACGGAGTTCCCTCACCAGCTCCACCCATACTCTGTCCCAGGGCCCAAATTTAGATCTTTTTTCCTCTCGAACACAAACACATCGCAGATCGTCACACGCTTATCCAAACCTGTGTGTACTTGTTTGTCTACTCACCATCTCTAGGTGTGTGTCTCTCCTTACTCCTCTGCTCCTTTTTTCGCTGTGCTGCTCTTCATGCAAAATCCACCTGCTGTTTGTCTCTCAGGAAAACACAGCACTGACCTGACCATACTGTCTGTCCATCTGTATGTCTGTGCTGCAGGTATACAGAACACGGGCTTCGGCCGGGCTCCAGGCACTGGACAAGCGCCTGAGGGAGCAGGAGGAAGACTTTGCAGGGAGAACAGCCTCCTATCAGAGAGAGATCCTTTACCTCCACCAGCTGCTGGGAGACCGACAGCACACTGTGCAGCGTCTGCTGCAGCACCGCCGGTAAGACAGAGAGATGAAGTGACAGCGCGCAAGAGAGAGAGGGAGAGAGAGAGAGAGAGAGAGAGGGAGAGAGAGAGAGAGCTAAAGACAGGGGGAGAGTGCTAAAGACAGGGAGAGAGAGGCAACACTGGAACCATAGTTTTCTTTGGATCGGATTTTTAGAAACCACAGCTAAAATGCTTGAGTACGAATGAGCTATGAAAAGCATAGTGAGACTACAACAGTGTGTCCAGTTCGTCCTTTAACCATTTTACCAGTTTATAGAAGGAACCCTTATTGAAACCAGATCTGGAAGGGATGAGAACGCCACAATGTCCCGGTGTTAGTTATGACTGATAAACATCATTAGTGTTGGCATTACCGGAGTCCTCCCAGTTCTTCATATATAGAGAGACCTGATGCTGTTAGTCTGCAGAACTACCAACTCTGAAATATAAAACTTACATGTCTCTCCATCTCCCTTTCTCTATATCTTTATCTCTTTCTAGGGAGGTGGAGGAGGAGTTAGAGGTCGTGTGGCAGGCAGCAACCAGGGAGAACCAGAGGATGAAGGAGACTTTGCAGAGCACCTCCCCTAGCCATCCCCCTCAGCCCCATGAGCACTTCCCCATCCTCCCCCTGCTACACCCCGACACCGTCTGGTGGCCTCCCCCATCTACAGGTCCCCTCAGCCTCCAGCAAAGCCCCATGTTTGAATCAGACTCTGACCAGAATCATTACAACTCATCAGATGAGAGTGAAAAACAAGGACTGGAGTTTTACTCCTGAGATGATCTGAGCAATGAAAAAAAGCCAAAGCTGCCACCACCCTGGCTGGATGTCATGAAGAGAACTGACATGGAACCTCAGGTGCTAAAGAACCACCCTGTCGTGATAATATCAATTATGACAACCGCCAAACACATGATATTCATAAACTAAACAACAGGGCCATAACAGTGAGGTGAGAATAGATAACATCATTGACTACACTAGCTAAACACAGCTTTTTGACCATTAGTTGTATTGACCTGGATGATGACTATACAAATTTTATTCTATGAAAGTTGCAAGGAAATAACTACAATATCAGCTTGTCTGAAACTTGTGGAGCTAACCCCCCTTAAAAAAGCAAAAAGAAGAAGAAATCACCACAAAAGTAAATGGAAATATGTGATAGTAGTTGAAATATCATCATACATTAAAATAGTTTTACATCATTGTCAGATCATGCCAGCTCATATTCTGACAATTTCCAGTTATTTCAGTATAGCAGCATAGCTCAGTGGGTAGAGCGGTCATCTGGTGATCAGAAGGTTGAAACTTCGATCCTCGGTCCTGCAGAAAGCATGTCAAGGTGTCCTTGAGCAAGACACTGATCCCCTAACTGCTCCCCGAGCACCACATGGTGGCAGCTCACTGTTCCTATACAATAGGAAGGGTTAAGTGCAGAGAACACATTCCACCGGCCTGTATCGCGTGGTAATAAACTGGGAGGGGGATCCGTGTAGCGTATCAGTGACTTCCTTAACTATATGACGATGAAGAACACTCGTCCTCTTGATTTCACATTTTCCTTTCCCTGCCAGCAGACAAGCATGGATGCTGAGTCTACACTATCATAAGAGGTCCTTTTTCACCTGTTGCCATTAATCCCCATGTTGTTGGGGTGGACATGGATTCAGATGGGGTTTGGGGGATTAAGGCCCTTCCTGACGCCCCATAGTGGGAATCTACCCTACATTGGCCGTTTCAAATCTGACACTCTTACCTTCAGTCCAATGTTGACTTCTTGATGAAGTATATCATCCCTGGAGGACTAAGCTAATCTACCTGTGGTTGAAAAGCAATCTCAGTTATTATACAATCAATAATGATCAAGATTTCTTCTGTGTGTACTGACACCTGACTGAAAGAAAAAGCACTTTATATAGCGCTCCTAAACTCTGCCCCCTGTTGACTGACTGTAGACCAATAAAGTCAATCAACCCAAAGAAGAAAGAAGATGAGGGTCAGGACAGTTGTTGCAAGTCATTGGAAAATGACCTTCCCTTTATAGAGCTTGGAGCTAAATGCTCTCTTGGCAGCTGTGATGATCTGTAGGTGTGTCTTCACAGTCCATTGTTGTAGCATTAAGCTAATCAACATTTAGATTATATCCTCCTCTCCTGCAAACAGGTGATTCCAGTGACAGGCCCCTTGTTCCAGTGCATGGTCTGCATATGGGTATATAGGTATGTAAAGTAGCAATTAATACAGTGGCTAATTTATTGTAAAAGCAGATGGTTCTCCATAGTGCTAATTCTTCATAAGCATTGTGGTAGATTGGATTGATTAGGAAGCTGATCATTCAGCTGAGCAAGTAATGAACGGTCATAGGGATGAAATGGGTTTATTTATGAACACCAGGTATACGAAACTTCACACCTCCCTGTAAAATTTACCCCCCCCCAATACTCAGTCCTCCTGAGGAGGCTCCCATATATTGAAATAGGGACACCATATGGAGTGAACGCATAGCTGACATTATTTTGACTAACATTGAGGTATGTAACGAGTAGTGAAAATGAAACTAATGAATGAGTAAAAGTGACAAAACTATGTTTATATAGCAGCTCAAGAGGAGTGTAGAGAACTGGTCCGGTCTGTGAGAAACGGGTTGTGTTGACCCACTTTGAATGATTAAACCGTGCCTTAAGCGCACTTCTAATCCCTTCTGTTTCTGGGAGATCGATAGCCAACGTTCATTCCCTTGCTCCCTCTTCCCTATATTCTCCTTCAGCCTCCTCATTTGTCCTTCTTGTAATATACTGAAGTGGGAGCAATAACTGAGACAGAGACCGAACTGCTGGTACTTCACCATGTTGCGTTACTCAGGGTCACACGGTTGCAAATGGGTAATATAACAAACATGTCCACTAGAGGGTAGTGCAGTCTAACGAAATCATTCCGAATAAACGACACTTCCGCTTTGCTTTTTTCCCGTCCATAGTTCATTTAAATAAACATTCAAATAATTTAAACTCTCCAAAAACTCCCCATCAATGGTAAGGAATTTAAATTAATAGTAAGCTTATATTGGAACTGGTCAGCGAGTTTAAGGTTAGAAGATGGTGTGTCAAACGATTTTGAAATCAAAAGCAGTGTTAGACAAGGATGTGTTCTGTCTCCTAAGCTCTTATAAACGGAGTTTTTCCAAGAAGTAGATGACCCCCCAGGGTATACACATAGTTGGAACCAATATTGATAACTAAAGTTTGCTGACGATAGTGCCCTGATAGCAGAGTCTGAAGAAGCTTTACAGGAGATGGACAACATTGTGAAGGGTAAAAGTTCGGCTGGAGGTTTCAAGATGAATATCAACCAAACCAAAACAACAGTTGTCGGCAGAAAAATAGATCAGCCAAGTTTGAATATCTCTGTGGATGGTAGAACCTTAGAACAAGTGAAAACATTCCAATATCTTAGCCAGACGATAATAGGCGACGGAAGGTATGAAACCGAGATCAGGGAAAAGAATTGAAATGGTAAGATAAAACTTTAAAAATATGAAAGCTATTCTCATGAAAAGAAGCCTTAAAATTGAAACACAGAAAAGAATAAGCTGTTCTATCAACCGTCTTGTATGCAAGTGAAACTTGGACATTTAGTAAAGAAATGTGTGGTTTGGATTAATGGTGCATTCCAATGACTGACCCTATCCCACATTCCAAGCCTGTAGTGATTGTATTATAGTCCACATTTTTAGATTTTAAACTGGCTGGTCAATCCTAGCTAAATTTGGTAGTTATTATTTGTTTGCTTTTATTTTTTTTCCTTTTTTTTTCTTTTGCTCCCCTCGTGTGTAAAAAGTGTTGGTGCTGAATTTTCTATCATTTGTCAACTGCATCCTTGCCACACAGGCAGTAAGTAACGTAATGTCTGCAGTTAGACTTCATGCCATGAAACATTTCCAAGACAATATATTTATAAAGACAAGTGAAAATACTTTGAGAAATGCTCATAGAAATATTTTAATTCGAAGAAAATACCACATTGCATGTTTGAAACACCGCTGGCTGGTGATCATGTAATTAAATGTAAAACAAATGTGATTGTAATGGGTTACAGTGACTGAAAAATCTGTAATTTAATTACAGCTACAAATCAAAATATAAGTGATTACAAAGGGTTTGCATCTGAAGCTGTTATTTTCTGTGAAAAGCTAATATATAGGATATTACATTTATTCTGTGCTTTTTGCTTTCTCGCCATGCAGGAATGCCTTCATTTGGTATATTTCTATGTAACAGATCAGAATTTTGAGGAAATTTTGATAAAAATTTGTAAGTAGTCCATATGGAGTGCTATTGTGAAGTTTACACCACCTGGTTTAAATGTATGTTTTTAGGACTGTTCAGCTTCATTGCCCAGTTTAAAACATCTTTTAGAAAAGTTATCTCGTGTAATATGTTACGTTACTGGGATGAAGTAACTAAACTAGCTTCATTACTTATGCATTTTTAACAGGGTAACTAGATACATGCAACATGCTACATTTAAAAAATTAACCCTTCCAACACTGACAGTAGCCTGTTGTTAAAAACACGAGATGTTTGCTATTAGGGAAGAAAATATCCTCTAGTCTGTTTTCTCTAATGTCAGAATTCAGGGTACAAGGCTGAGTATGGTAAAAGAACCTCAAAAGCTACTAGAATAAATACCGGCTGATATCATCAGAGGTCAGAAAGCTGATCAACTAGAAAGTGGTGTTTCTGCTATTAATATTACTGCTCTGTGACAAACATCCATGTTCCTCTGCATCCAGATATGCCTGGACTCAGTTTTCTGAATCAGAGATCAGCAGATCACTGCCATCTGTCACTCTTCTCTTCCTGGTGAGGAAAACCCCAATCATGGCCAGTATCACCGTAGACATGATGAACAGGCTGGCCAGCACCACAGTGTTAGTGTTGACGCTTTGGGTCTCTCTGGCCTCGACCTCCTCTCCAGACATGGCTTTAGGGTCCACAGAAAGCTGCACAGAATTCCCTTAGGAGCAGAGATATTGACACTGTTTACCTTTGGCCAGGTTAGACCCAAGCAATGACTCAGTAATGATTGCTTATTGTCTTTCATTGATATTGTACTGGGGGGAATTTGTATATAGTCATATTGTGAAACACTCAAGGGGAACACATGAACATGAAGATTCATAAACTAGCTAGAGCCAGTTGTGAAACAGGCTAACGGATTGATGGGTGGATAGATTGTCTCTAAACGACATGTTGGACTGACTTAAAAATATCTGCTCAAGTGTTTCAACTCAACTGTGAGAAGTAATTTCAAAGCAACTTGATTGATGAATCTGTCCTCAAGGAATCAGAAGTTAACACAGTTGCTGTGGCCCCATTTGACATTTTTGAGTCAATCCGACATTTACGTTCTCTTAATATTGATTGAACGAGAGCAAAGAGCCAACTTTAAAAAAAGATCTTCGTGGCCATCTATATGTTTGAATGTTAAACCTCTCATGTCTGCAGCTACTGCGCCGGTGTCGACCTCCTGGATAAATCGCAGAGGACCCTGGGTAATGAAGTGACTGGAGGTCTCTCTGAAGACGCTCCTCTTGCGTCTGCGGCTTGGGCTGTTCAGGCAGCCCTGGCTGCACCTGGAGTTGGGGTTCCCATTCTCACACAGGAGGACTGAGCAGCTTATGTAGACCTGTGCTCAGCAGGGGGCAGACCAGTGGGAGAAGATCAGAAGACCGTAACTCCTGGTGAGAAGTTTGTTACAATGACAACTGTCTCTGGCATTAACATGTGTCCTAACATGTGTCCTGTCTGGGGTTAGATTTGATGCCCTATTTTTAGACTGTGTATTTGATATATGTGATGGTAAATATATACAGTGCCCCTGCGCTTACCCCCCTTGGCAGATCTGAAAGAAAGTTTTGGCTGAGACCAGCTGTTAGCGTTGAGTAAATCAATGCCTCTGCCCAAAGAGCATGGCCTGAAATCCCAAAAGAGCTGTTGAGCCAATGCTGGAGTTGGAGAGCTGAAGCTAAACAGAGAGCAAAGCTGAGGAAATATAAGCCTTCTGTTCCAGAGATCATGACGGGGATAGTGAGGTCCTTCGGTAACAAGATGGATAAGCTCAGTGTGCTTATCAAGACCCAGATGAGCATAAGGATGCTCATAAGTGTATACGGTACCAGAGCCCCTTAGGCCAAAGGTCAATGGTCAATTTTGTGATTGCATCATCTGATCTGAGGCCGCATGTCTTGGACACTAAGGTGGAGAGAGGGGTGGAGCCGTCAACTGATCACCATCTAGTGGTAAGTTGAGTCAGGTGGAGAGGGAAGCATCAGGATAGACCTGGCAAGCCAAAACAGGTAGTGTGGGTGAACTGGGAACGCCTGGAGGAGGCCTCTGTCCGGAGACCTTCAACTCCTATCTTTGGTAGGGCATTTCCCAGCATCTCTTTGGAGGTTGGGGACATTGAACCAGAATGGGCAATGTTCAAAGCTTCCATTGCTGAAGCTGCGACAAGGAGCTGTGGTCTCAAGGTCAAGGTGTAGTAACCCTCAAACTTTCTGGTGGACACTAGTGGTCAGGGAAGCTGTTTGACTGAAGAAGGAGGCCTTCTGAGATCAGATATCATCTGATGAAGTACCTCTGAAAACTGTCCTGTTCCTCAGGAGGGGAAAATGAAGAACCATCCAAGCTGTTTACAGTAAGGACGGGATGCTGTTGACCTCAACTGAGTAGTGAGTAACTGGGTGGTAAGTCGGACTTGTTCCCGATGGGGGTTGGCCTCCGGCAGGGTTGCTCCTTGTCACCTATCCTGTCAGTGATCATCATGGACAGGATCTCAAGGCAGCGTCGTGGAAAAGAGGAGTTGCAGTTTGGTGGTTTTAGGATTGCATCACTGCTTTTTGCAGATGATGTGGTTCTGATGAGATCATCAGTCTTTGACAATCAACACTCACTGGATCGGTTTGCAGCCAAGTGCGAAGCGGCTGAGATGAGGGTCAGCACCTCGAAATCTGAGACCATGGTTCTAAGCAGGAAACCGGGGGATTACCCACTCCAAGTAGGAAATGAGTCCTTACCCCAAGTGAGGGAGTTCAAGTATCTCGGGGTCTTGTTCTCAAGTGAGGGGAAGATGGAGCATGAGTTGGACCAGAGAATTGGAGCTACAGGAGTGGTATTAGACTAGTTTTACCAAACCATCGCTACCAAGAGAGCTGAGCCAGAAGGCAAAGTAAAAAGAGATG
This sequence comes from Regalecus glesne, assembly GCA_900302585.1. Taxonomy (NCBI): domain Eukaryota; kingdom Metazoa; phylum Chordata; class Actinopteri; order Lampriformes; family Regalecidae; genus Regalecus; species Regalecus glesne. Next base: position 12,572 of record OMLC01050260.1, on the reverse strand, counting down.
CTGACATACTTTGTGTTGATCAATGCAAAGAGAAATTCATAGAGACACTGATGATATCTGGATGTTAAGAGATGTTGTACTTCACACAATCTGCTCTGCTACATTCCAACCTCTCACTCACACGTGATTAGCGTCAATGTGTGTTCTGCAGTACTTCACCTCGTCATAGGACCCGCTGAATTTGAAGGCCTGGAGCTCAAACAGAAACGAGGTACGATTGGACGGATGGACTTTGACAGTCTCGTCCTTCAGACACCTGTAACATGAGAGGGAATCAAACCTGGTCCACAGCAAATTGAGGGATATTAAGAACTTTCAATCATATTTACACTTTGCTGAAGGAGGGGGGAAAAAAGGAGCCAGTGTCACGTAAACCTCACTTAAACCAGAAGCTACACAAGTTTCAGCTACTTGTTCACATTGTCAGGATGCAGCAGGGCTTAGCATCGTGACAAACATCACTCCCCAGACCCCACATACGCACAGAGCAATGTTTTCATGTGGCTCACCCATCTTGGATGAGGTTGTAGGTGAGGGTGTTTTGTGGGTTTTTGTCAGGAGTGGCGGTGCATGACTCCACAAACAGACTGATGTCTGGCAGGTCGGACTTTGCCTTGATACCCATGTAGATCATGTCCATCACCTTGACCTCCACAGGGTATGCTTCTGGTTTCACCTCCTCGGTGAAGTTGTTATCAGTGAAGATCTCAAAGCTGTACTGAAAACTGCCGAAGCCAGACTCGGTGAAGATGTAGTCGGACCTGTCCAACAGGTAGTAGTTGGAGACGCTGAGGGTTTTGGGGAACTGGCAGCCAAAGCCAATGTTAACTTTTCGTCTTCGGGTTATGATCGTTTTGGGCAGCTCGAAGGAATTGATCTCATTCCTGAAAACAATTAAGTCGACTCGGTCCTAAAAAAAAAACATCGAAAAAAACAACAACAGTAAAATTGATCCATTCAGTAAGTGAGATGGAAAAATAGAAGAAGTTCTGATGCTCACTGCTAGCTTAAATACAACTCTACCCGGCTCTGTCGGGGACACATCTCATCCATCCATCAATATAGAAACATCTCATTTGAGATGAGAAGCACGTTTTAAAGGAGACTAGGTTCTGTTGTTAGAATGTGGCATATTCTGTGTTTTACAGAGCAGGGGATTTGGACAGAGCCCAGATGATGTAAGCATAGCAGGATGGCTGCAGCTAATAACTTGATAGATTTTTCATTCCCCACACCTAAAATCACTTGAATCAGCTATTAATCATATATGCTTCGGCTGTGCTTGTCCTACTGCGCTGATCTCACTTGGTCCCAGTGTCAGACCAGCACTCGGAGGAGATCGTCCACTTTTCCAATTTAGCTCCCATTAAAACCCACTAAAGTGGTGCTGGGTTCAGCTGCTCTTTAGAAATGAAGCTCTAACTGAATAAACTCAGCCCAGAGTTAACTCGTCGCTTGTTGTCATACCTCAATTGTGGTTCCACAGGTACTGAAGGACATGGTGGCCATGATGTGTGTGCTGTTGGAGGTGAGCGAGCAGGATGGGTCGGCCAGTTTCAGCCAACTCTCATCGATGGTGGGCATGGAGGCTTTTTCCAGAAAAACTGTCATTTGGTTTGGTGAGCAGATCACAGAGGTTTTTTCTGTGGACAGGATCTACCGTCAGTATCAACCGATGGCAAACATTCCTGTGTGTGTTCTTAAATCTTAATCTCATTCGACTGTGGCCTCTCCAGACTCATCATCTAAAGAAGGAACACGCTGATGCTTCAAGATAATGGTTGGTGGAACACGTTCCATTAAAAAGATTTTACATTTTAGAAAATCAAGTTTTTCTGCAAGGGGTTATTAAGTATCGGAGAGGTTTGTAAATAGTGTGGCAGACATGGATGCTCTGCACTCACTTTGTTTCACACATAATGTTGAATAAGACTTTCTGAAGAGCTCATCATTTCTAGTCTGTCTGTTTGTAAATCATTCAGTCACCTTTAGCAGTAGATGATCTGGTCACCTTGACAACGACACATCTCATCTCTGATTGGCTGAATAAAACCAAAGTACAGAATAAGTTTTCATGAAAAAAGACACAAAGAGGTTATTTTACAACAGTGCTTAGTAATAACAATAATTGTTCTCTTATCAGTCCCACAAGGGGAAATGTGTAATTCTCCACATTTAACCCATCCTATTGTATAGGAGCAGTGAGCTGCCACCACATGGCTACCCGGGGAGCAGTTAGGGGTTCAGTGTCTTGCTCAAGGACACCTCCACATGCTTTCTGCAGACCAGGGGATCAAACCTGCAACCTTCCAATTGCCAGATGACCGCTCTACCCACTGAGGTATGTCACCCCATGAATGAACAAGTGAATGATATCTGTGAGAGCAGGCTGCTCATTCAGCAGCCACAGGAAGGGAGATTTGCTACATGTTTGATGACCAACCCGGTCATCTGTCATGAATGTGCTCATCTCATCATGTGGAAGTGGCTTTGAGGGAAGCTGAATGAATGAATTAAGCTTTAACTTCTTCTGCAATTCCCCTTTTTTGCCGTCATGAGGTGCAGTTAAAAACTGTATTAAATCTGACCAAAATATACAAATACTTGAAAATCTCTTGAAGCTTCTATTGCTTTTACTTTTTAAATTATTATTATTATTTGCTGTTGTATAAGAAGACCAGTTTTCACAAACGTTGACCCCTCAGACAGGATGGACATTTTATCCTAAATGTAAAAAAAAAGGGTAAAATTTCCAATGACCCTCACACACACCTAGTGCTGGTCTCTGCAGTGAAACACAGTGGCACCGTCCGGTGAAGGTCTGTGGGCAGCGGTGTCCACCTTAGAGTCACTTCAGCTTTCCCAAGTAAACCCTGGCTGAAGTGTTTGGTCATATTCACAGGGCCGCTGACCTGAAAATCATAAATCCTTCCAAAGGACAAGTAAAGCAGAAAGATTCGATAAATAAAATGCATTACACTGTGAAAGAGCCATCCATCTATCCATCCATCCACCTCTCCATCCATTCATGGATATTCTAACTTAATGTCCAAATAATTTTCGTGAAAATTTCTTCTAGTCCATTTAGAATTTTCTTCTAGTACCTGGCTTGGTTTGCGGTAGCGAATCCGACCAGCTGGAATGGGACACCGACAGGAGCGTGAAGAATCTCCCTATTAGATGGCGATGGCTTCAGCAACTGTGGCACTATGTGACCGATTTTACAGTTTGACAAGACCGGCAGAACTGAAATAAAAGCACAACAGTTAAACCAACAGATCACGAATAAGCACACACTTAACATGTCCTGCAAAGATCCCAGTGTGGTTTGTGGAAAAGCTTCCAAATAATAGAAGGTCTTGGGCTCGAGCTCAGCAGCAGCCTTACGTCCTGCTGAAGTATCCATGAGCAAGGCGTCAACACCAAACTAGTCTCTCATTGTGAGTTGCCTTAGAAACTACCACCAGTAAATGTGTAAATGTGTAACCAGGAAGTCGGTGGGAATCGACCAACAGGGAGCTTGAACAAGATGGGTGAACACGGTCGACACAAAAGGGACCTGGGCTGAACATTGGAAAGCTGAGCCACATCACATCCAATGTCTCACCCAGGTAGTGTTAAATGTGCTTCCAAGCCCATCGAGTCTGCACATACGGGACAAAGCAGAGTCACCAGTGTGCCCACTGTGCTCCAAGTGACAAACCCTGGAGCACATCCTGAGCTGCTGCACAGAGGCAGTGAAAGAGGGACGCTACTGATGAGGGCACGATCAGGTCCTGAAGACCATCACTGAAGCCATTAGTGGAGGAGTTGAGCTGACAAAACAGTCCCGACCTTCTCAGCTGCCCATCGACTAGATCAGGGCTGGGGAGCAGCCAACACAATGCTAAAAGATCATCCGCAGGCATCCTGATCTCAGCCCGAGTACTGACTGAGTCCACGCAGCAGGCAGAGCTGGAGGTTTGACTCTCCTCCTACTCTGGAGCACAAACTAGGAGTCATCAGGACTCTGTACCGCCGAGCTGACAATACTCTGATGCTATATAAGTGTCAAAGGTGTGTAGTCAAAATGAAGAAGAAGAAGAAGAAGAAGAAGAAGAGGATGTGCTGGGCCCATTCGTCTCTTACCCTCCAGCGTAAACTGCAAGAAGACTTGGCCAAATGGTGAGTTGCTCTTTGAGGAGGCATTGAAAGGTTTTCTGACAGAAGAAGTTCCATCCTCGTAGGACAACGTGACGTCTTCTCTGGGGTAGTCCTCCACCAGCAGGTCAAATATATGGAAACCAACGCGTAGCTTGCTAGCCTGCTTCACTGTACAATCATCCTAGATGAACACAGACAGAGGAAAATACCGTCATCTGTCACAAATGTTGAGAACTCACCAGAGGTCCAACTTCCTGTTTTACGGGGGGGAAATGATGCTTTCTCCCATTACGGTCGTGTGTTTTTTTTCTGGGAATATTTCACGTTTCCATGGTGACCTGACTCAGTGAAGCCTCCTGTATGATGTCACAAACACAGTTGCATCAGATCACATGAATCCAGCGCTCAGAGGGAGACACATGTCATCACTCATCAAAGGGACTTCTGAGGTCTGAGTTGTGGAGGTGACCCCCAACCCTGTGAGCAATACAGTGACTTGATCCCTCTACACATAGATGTGTTCCTCCCCATCAAGGATGATGAACATCCTTATCTCAGAACATAGTGGCCGCTGGGCTGCAGATGGGTGTAGTCCTGACCGGACTCACTTTGATGAGTGATACAAATGTTTTCCCCCTTAACTTGGGGTCCAGATGAACTGATCCAACTTCAGCCATTCCCTGACCTGGATTATTGAGCTTGTATCAAGACATCCTACGTTTTGTTTGCCTTTTCTTGACATTGATGAAGCAGCATCAAATGAGCTCCATGCTGCTTCCCAGACAGGATGGAATCTAAACTGAACTTTGATTCACCGCCAAACAAGGAAAAGCAGAATGCTGGTTTACATGGATGAGTGTCATCATTTCATCACAGGTACTACAGTACTCATACGCAGGATTACCAAATGAGCAGAAATAGTCTTGAAGAAATTACTGCAATTGGAACTAATTTCAAACATGTGGAACTGTCACTATGTTTATTTACAAGGCTATGCAAACTGAAAACCAAAACTGTGCAGCCAGTCATCTCATTTCAGTGTGGCTTGTATTTAGAAATCATCTTTTCATCATTTTGCTCAGTAAATAAGAACGTCCTCATCGGCTTAATCATCGATTACTAATAACTGATCAGTGCTTATAGAATGGATTTACTACGTGCATAAATTACCTCATCCAGAAGAATGTTTGGGTCCAAGTTGGATTTGGAAGCAAAGCGGCATCTGACGTGATCCCCGTCATCATCGTGCACCAAGAGAGGAATCTTTGAAAAGCAGTTCTGATGCATCCTGCACACAGAAATCAGCCTCAGTGATCCATACTATCTACCAGTTACCACGCGACATGTTTTCTGTCTTTTATCACCTTGGGTATCAATCACCATGTGCTTTGCCCTGTTTGACCATGTGCTTTACCATGTTTTACCGTGAGTTTTACCATGTTTGCCACGTTTTACCATGTTTTACTATATACTTTACTGAGTATCACCATGTGTTATACCATGTATTACTATATACTTTACTGAGTATCACCATGTGTTATACCATGTATTACTGTGTACTTTACTGAGTATTACCATCTGTTTTAGTGTGTATTGCTTACTGACTACATTAAAGATGAGTTGCTGAGCTTGCATACACTGCCCTAGTGCAGGGGTTTTCAAAATGGGGGCCATGACCCCCAGGGGGGACACCAGGGGGGGCGAGGGAAATTAGAGGGAGAAACCTTTTTTTATGGTTAAATACAAATATTCAAGTTATTATAGGTATGGTTGTAACATAATAAGTAGCCTATCAAAATAACTTGTCTCATATCTGAACATGGTTATCTGTAATCTCTTACTGATTGGCTTGGCCATCATTTATTTGTGAAGTTTGGCCAAAGTAGTCATTGGTAGATTGTTTGATAACACATTTCCACATGGGGGAGGGCAAGGCTTGAACTTAATGGTTTAAGGGGGGCCTTGGCATGGAAAGGTTTGGGAACCCCTGCGCGAGTGTATAGCAAGAGCAGCCTCACATGATATTTCATCACATGTATGAGCACAGAGGTGTGAGGATTGAGACGCTAGCAGGCTAACCACTTTGACACTTTGTGAGAATGTCTTTGAGGATAAGAACTCTCGTTACCATGATCGGGGGGTCTAACAACACATCTGACATCTACATGAGTCAAATTAGGAATGTAGGAAAATTATCATTGAGCTGAAAATGGATTTGTGATGATGAGGGAAGCATGTTTTAAGCTCATCTTTGGCGTGTAAACACCTGATCACTGTGGGACAGATGCAAAGGAAGGCTTGGTACCTTAGAGTGGCCACAGTGGCGGTGACGGGGGGTCTGTTGAAGCCGTGTGTGTCGGAGCGAACCCCGAGGTTCAACTCTGCCATCGATGTCCATGTCTTGTTCCCATTTCCATTAGGAACCCAGCAACATCCAAGGGACCTGAAAAGAGATCTGAGTCATTCACAGCTGGTTTCTCCCAACACAAGGACCAACATGACCAGAGCTGTGGATCCTGTCCAACTGGCAGGGAATCTGCGTAAAGATACTCACTATGTAGTACTATGGATACTTCAGTGTGTAAGAATTGATACTGACCGGCCCAGTTTGGCGAGGAGGACTGCCTTAAACCAGTACAGGAGTACAAGCTAACGCCATGTAAGACCTGCAGTTGGCTGAGACTGAGGAATTCAGCTGTGTTACCTGGGTCATCAGGCATGCATGAAGACATGGTGACTCACTTTGGCAAGGACTACTTCAAACCTGTAGGTGAGCATGAACAAGCGCCATGGCAGACTTACCGTCAGCTCAGACGGAAGTTTTCCCCTGTGTGAGTGAGGAAACGTTCCTCCTGTGTCCAGATGAACTGATCCAGCTTTCTGTACCACCAGCCTACCAGATGTTGACTGGTTTAGACACTCTCCTGTACATAGATACTGACCCAGACACTGAGCACACAAGCACCCCTAGTGCTGCCCCTAAGCCTGGATGAACGGGGACAGTTGTGTCAGGAAGAGCGTCCGGCACAAAGCCTTTGCCAAGAACAAATATGCAGATCACAAATCAAATCTCCATACCACTCTGCGTCATGCAGTCGGGTGTTTGAATCCCAGCTGCACCGTTTCCAACCACAGCCAGAGGTCCATAGTTAGTGGGTCATAATTGGCTAAGCCTCACATGGGTATAAGGGTTAGGTTGGATAAAGTATTGTGGGTTCACTAGTGTCCCCCTCTGGGTCGTCCAGGCCTCTTGGTTAAGTGAAGGGAAAGTACTCTGCTTCATTCTCCAGCCAGCTTGCTTGTAAGAGTGCCGGGTGCATTGTAGACCGTTAGGCCTGTGGACCGTCAAC
>OMLC01050251.1:5247-22567 GCA_900302585.1 Regalecus glesne | reverse complement strand
CCACTGGTTATCCATCATTTCCTCTAATAAATAAAGTATGATGGCAGAAAAATTAAACCGAGGCACGGAACATAGACTGCATATCTTGATCTAGATTCAATAATCTAGGTACGGGAATCACAAAAAGGTGAATCAGATCAACTGGATGAAAATATTTTTTCAGAAATGTTTTATCACTCAGTCAGCTTAAGACGGAAGATGTCACCTGTACAAGTGATGAAACATTTCTGAATGAAACTTCTTATCCAGTTGCACTGAATCACCTTTTTTTGTGATAGCAGACTACACATTAACATTGAATTTCACATGATTAATGCAGAGAATATTTGCTCATTATGGCATTTAGCATGGATTGTGAGCTGTCATCACTGATTTAATTCCCATGTCCTAGAAATATAGCTTTTTATTAGGTGATAGTCTTCTAGATACACACACACACACACACGTTACAAGTTATTAATCTACCTCGATACACTCTCTTGCCATGGTATAGAGAGATACTTCCATCACAACCAGCTCATGCTGTACAGCTGATTTTGTACAGTAATCACAGTAGAATAAAATCAAAGATACTTCCATGAGTTCCCAGTAGAATATCAGTTCAATTTACCTGCCAAGACCCCTCTGAGATGGCTTTGATTGCAGTGACTGTTTCAGGTCTTGAGATAACTTTGACAGAAAAACAAGATTTAGAGGGACTGGAACCATTTTGTAGAACATCTAATAAAACAGAGTTGTGTGGAGCCAGTAGCAATTAGTTAGACAAGTGCACTGGATAAGCGGTTGACGATGGATGGATGGATGAAGTGCAAAACTGAGTCCATTTAACATAATCCCTCTGACCCTAATCTTTCATGGCTATGAGAAGCAACTCTATCAGCCTCATTATGTCTTGATGCATGCTCAAAAATCCAGGTGAAAAAGAATCCCAAAAATGTTAAAGCGGTTCATCCGGATGAAGCATTTCTTGAAATAAATGTTTCATCACTCATACAGGTGACATCCTCGGTCTAAACTGACTGCAGGCATCCCCACCCTTAAACATTTGCATATCATTGAAACCAGCAATGGTCTCATATGCAAATTGGCCATTTACTGGAGTTTAAAGGGTAATGTGCACTATCCAGAAGATTAAGAAAAAGCTGAAATCACATCACAATAAAAGGTGAATCGGTTCAACTGGATCAGAAGTTTATTCAGTTATATTTTATCACTCATACAGGCGACATCTTCAGTCTGAGATGTCCCCTGTTTGAGTGATGAAACGTTTCTGGATAAACTTCTTATCCAGTTGAACCGATTCACCTTTTTGGGGATTCTCTTACCTGGATTATTGAGCATACATCAAGACAACTGAAATCACAGCATTGTAAAATGGTGACAGATGTACTGTTGGTTTCAGTCATTATGCAACTGTATTGTTTATAAGGGTGGGGATGCCTATGGAGAGTTTAGACTGAAAATGTCCCCTAGATGAGTGATGAAATATTTCTTTTAATAAATGCTGTATCCAGATGAACCGATCCAACTTTTCAGCCTCATTGTTTCAGCCAAATTCAAGGTTTTTGGGGGGAGGGTGCCTATTAATATCTGCATCTTTGCCCCAAGAAGTGAGGAAGCCAATTCATTTACTTTGGCATCTAATTCTTAAAATCATTGCTTACACAATGCTGCCAGGGCCCCCAAAAGTCTGATCTTTGACGATGTTTTTGGGGGTTTTTTTGTAAGCAAAACTGCCCTGACCCCTAATGGTCAACCTACCAGAGATATTTCCATAGAGGAGAGGAAAGCTTTGTTCTGCCTGATGTTCTCCAGGCGCTCAAGTTCATAAGCCGACAGCTCTCCATTTACACCCTGCATTTAACAAAGCAAAACAAATAGAACAACAGTGTCATGTCAACATTTCTGAAATTCTACTTGCAGGAGTTAAGACAAATGGGCCAACCTTTTAAGAAAGCTATAGACTTTTAATGCATATTGGATACATTCTATAGCCCAGTTGTAAAATATTTGTACACCGAGGGGAAACATAAAGAGTTACAGAAAAAAAGTTAAATTTGAGGTAAAGGATTTTACACATTGCGCACAAACCATGTTTATATAACCACGCAAATTGTTGGAGGAATAAATGTTCAACAATCATCTGATGAAGACATTTGGATGAATGTTGAAACGTCCTCCAATTTTTTTACTCTTTTCAGATGATCCAATTCAAATTATTTTCATCCCAACATTTTCCATTTGGAAGCTAAATGGTGTATAGCACTTTTCAATCTGATGTCACATGCGTATTAATCACATGGACAAAGGAAAGATTGGAAGTCTAATGAAAATCCATGAATAGGTTGGCTTCACTTTATACCAGGTAAATTGAAATGACTGGATTCAATTTTAGATAATCAAATTTAATTGTACCCCCCCTTTTTTCAATTTATTCATCATTGTAAGTTCATCATCTATGTTGTATTTCTTCGCACGTATTCACATTTTATTCTATGTTATTCTCTATCAAAAATAAAATCCAATAGAGAAATGTTAGAAAAACAAGTGTACTAACCATTTCTTCTTGTTTGACTTTGCTCGAGTTCGGACTGTTCTCTTCATCACTTGTTTTCTCCAGCAAACCTGTTGTCTGTATAAAATAAACATGAGGAAACGGGTAACTGGACAATCATCAAAACGACCAGATTAACAGGAAATGTCCAATTTCTGCGTTGTATTAATAGCTCACCCTGCGCCCCTTGGCAGCTGATTTGGGACCATTTTCTCCAGCTATGCCCTTGTGGAGTTTGGTTGGTGATACTCCCTCACACTTTGAGTCAACTTTGGTCTTTAGACTCAACTGGCGAGCAGAATGTCGGGACGTAATCTTCATTTTGGGTTTCTCAGACCTGGCAGGGGCCATTTCCTAAGAGAAATTGTGTAATGATGACAACTTACGTTTACGAATTTTAGACTAAAAAAAATTTATTTTTCATCAAAAAGATTAGATTTAGACATTCTGCTACTTTTAGTTACTCAGAAATACATAATTCAGAGAAAATTGAAGCAGACTTCTCTTGTGCCTTTGGGTCAGTAGTGGTGTTCAGGCATGGAACCCTTCAACGTTTAGTATGGGCCTTGCTGTGGAAACTGAAACCTCAGTGCCTGCTGCAACCAAGTCTTGCTGCGGGTCTTTTGCAGTCAGTCGAGGGTTCCTTACTACTTGCCCCCTCAGGACTCTAGTGGCAGCTATTGAGTTTCCTCACTCCTCTTTCTTTCCACATCCTGGTAGTGTAGCCACTGTCCCTTTAACTTTAAACTTTCTAACCACGCTTCCAACAGTAGCTCTAGGAACATTCAGTGCCTTTGCTATAGCCCTATATCCTTTTCCTTATTAGTACAAAGCAATGGTCTCTTCTCTGAACTTTTTGGACAATTCTCTTGACTAAGCCATATTTCTAACATGCAATAAAATGTCCCGGTGACAGTCCAGATATTTGAGGCCTTCTATCTCAAGCCCACCTGATGCAACTAATGAAGCCATTGAGTGGTTGCATCTGGTGTGATGAGGCCACAACTGAATTACAAAAGTCTGCTCTTATGAGGGATTCCATTCAGGAGGTTGAATAATTTGAGACTACAGTTGATATTAAAAGTAGCGTTTTGTGTTTAATTTGGAGAAACCACTTTGTAATACAAGTTGTTTTGAGCTAGTTATGATATTCTTGTTTGATTTATTTTTTGTAATCAGCTGCTAGTTTGCACATTTGACTAATAAACCTGATTTGCAGTGAGGGTTGAATAACTTCTATTGCAACTGTATACTAACTTTTGTCTGCTAATGGAACTTGTGATTCGTTAGGCAACACTTGACTCTTGAGGTGTGCGTTCGTCTTTCTAGAATCAACGTGCTAAGGCTAAGCTAATCAAAATTGAATATCAGGTAAACCACTACAAGACCCGTAAGAGTTACACACACACACACACACACACACTCACACTCATAGAACACCAGTTACGTCCAGGGCAACAACTATTTAATGAGTACAGGTGATACCTTCGGTCTGAGTTGACAACCAGTATTTCCATATTTTCGCTAGCAAAACTGTACATTGCTGACCGGGCACCGTTGGTAACGAAAACGAAAACCTTTTTCAAGTTAAGAGAAACCACAGATAACAACCGATCGTAAAAGTGTAACTTTTTACGTCTCGACGATTAGTCCTCACGTTGTTGGAGATGGACAGACTTGCGCCTATGACATCTTCAACTGTGACAACTACATTTTCCTGCGTACCGGTAAGAACGTTTGGATTGATGAACATTTTGCATATTGAACGATATCTTTATCGACAGTTAATACGGTTCACATACCTCCAGAATTACTGCTTTTAAAGCAAAGGGTAGTTCCCGCTGCGAGAAGACGTTTTGTAACTAGGCCCCGCCCACAACGATTATGCAATATAGTTCTACAATCTTATTGGTTTACTAATAAACATCATATCCTTGAGGGGTGCAACATCCGGAATTGCTTTTGGTTTATATTGTTGCCAAAGTTTAAGTTGTACAGCAGCGTACCAGGTGTACCTCTTTACTGACTTTACTGATATTTTGAGTTGACGGTTGTTAAGATGTGTGGGGGCCTTCAATATTAAATAATACAGGAACCCACTGATGGATATATATGTTGTGAAGTGATCGAGCTAATGCCTCTACACAGGACACCGTTTCTTAAGCAAGGGACCGGTGCCAACCCATGAGCTAAGGCACTCAACATAAACAGCTCACATAGAACTACTCAAAACAGTTTTGTATTCAAAACGACTGTGATTCTGAAAATAAGTGTATGTTTATCAAATCTGTCCTTAATGGAAAAAAGGAAAAGGTTAAATGATAATAATAAAAATAAAGCTTCCAAGTTAAACATAAACGGTAAATTGACTCATTTTTGTTTAGCACTTTACCAGTCCACTCAAATAAAGATGATTGACTGACTGAACCAAATGACAAACAGAAACAAGCTTTTTTTCCACTGCTGTGCTGTTGAAGACTATGGTTAAAAGAAACATTAAAACTGATACACAGATTGAGATTCCATATTCCACAACATGCTGATTGTGTTTCACAGTCAAGATTTCAATTTCAGTCGAGTCCTCACTTTTTTCATTCAAAAATTTTAAATGATAAATTACAAGGTGACAGTCGATAAAATATTATGTAGAACAATTACGAGATCAAAAAGTCCAGTGTGATGAAACCCATGATCAAAAACAGTTTCTTATTGATTATAACTAAAATTGGTCTAGGCCTGTGGCAATGGTTCACAAGTCCTGTGCACTCATCATGTCTTTGCGCAAATAACTCTCAGGTGTACGTTTATTAACATTTGATATGCTACATATGGCTCTGTAGAAGTACAGCACAGTATACAGAGGAAGAGGTTAGCAAAGTGGAATAGGCAGAGAAACTAAGAAAGTAGCATCAGAAAATACTTGGGGTCAACTTTTCCAAGTAACAGGGAGTGAGGAAGAGGTGAGGAAGATAATGCAGGGAGGGGGTACTGGGTGGAGATGAGTGTCAGGGGTGATGTGTGATAGGAGGGTACCACCAAGAGTGAAAGGGAAGAAAAACAGAATAAATAAGTATATACGTTCGTAGGAGTGATTCCCAGTATTGTGTTTGTTCATCGATGCCCCTTTGGTCTCAACCAAAATCCGCGCTGATCAGGGTACTCCTCTGGGCTGTAAACGTTGTTAAACTATAGATCATACAGTCAAAAAGAAGAGAAAACACCTCAAGGTTAATCAGAAAATGACACTGATGTCATCAATATTTCAATTATTGATGATATGAACCCACACGACGTACCTTATCCATCCGTTCTCTGAAGACACACTCCTCTGACAGGACACAGAAGGCCGTGATGTCAGTCCATTGGCATGTAATGTAGGATTATCGTGTTTAAGTCCATTTTATTTGTATAGCCCAGTATTGCAAATTTGCCAGAGGAAAAACAGCGAACCTCGCAGTTTAATGACCAGCTGCCAAATCAGCATACTTGGCTAAAATTCTGTTGAACTTGCTTGCATTGCCTTCAGATATCAGAGAACGGACACAGCAATTACAACACAGAGAAAGAACGGAACCCTTTATAAGTGGGGTTGTTTGATTACATGCCCCCCCCCTACCATCAGCGTGATTAAAAGCTTCAAATTGACAATGCACACCACGGCGTCGATAAAACGGATGACGGTTAAATGCAGAAGGCTTCCCAGTTGGTTAAGTGTGTACTGAGGTCCTGTGATGGATGTCAGTCAGGTAGCGGTTCCTGGTGGGTGAAACTTGTTTCTCCGATGAAGCTAACACCACTTGAATGCACCGTAGGCGTTGAGCATGTCAAGTGATTCCTGGGTCTGTTCTGGATAACTTTATTTAAAAACCAACAACATCAGATTTTACCATTTTCGTATCACTAAAATGATGTTACCCATGTGTTATGATTCTTAGATATGACTGTCCCATCACGTTTTAACAACACGCCTGTGCGTTTGGTATGCTGCTTTGTCTTATACAAATGGGGATAAAATAAAATAGAATCAGCAGTCTACACATGGTTGTTTTACATTTCTTTACATTAAAGGGTATAATAAAAGTCAAATGGCACACATGCCTTATTTTGGCATTACTACAACCTCTGTCTGTATCCTCCCATCGTCCTCAATGAAACCCACAGCAGAACAGTATGGTAGACAATGCATGCATTTAGTTCCCAGGGGCTGCACAGCCCCTGTGGGTAGAGCAGTTGTCTGACAATCAGAAGGTCGCAGGTTTGATATCCGGTCTTGCAGAAAGCATGTCAGGGTGTCCTTGAGCAAGACACTGAACCCCTAAACTGCTCCCTGGGCGTCATATGTTGGCAGCTCACTGTTCCTATGCAATAGGATGGGTTAAAATGCAGAGAAATCCAAATTTCCCCTTGTGGGACTGATAAGGGAATCCATCCCTCCATCCTCCACCCTCTATATGCACAAAATGTCAAATGCACAGCAATATAGCATGGCAGAGAACAAGCATTTCATTTTCAGCAATGCCTGTTATGCTGAATGTTTGTGCATTTGACGAATAAAACTACATACCGTAGCAAAACACTTGAACCCTCCCCGTGGGGAAAAATCCCTACTTTGTCTCTCTCAAAGTTTAAATGAACCAAATCATCACCAGCATTGCTGTTTAGTCTCACACATTAATGTGGTGGACTTGAAGACACTTTTCCCCCTGAGAAAGAATAGATTTATTAACAAGAGGTAATCAGGAAAGAACACAGCTTTATACAAAACTGGAAATACTTCTCAAGCTGTTGAAATAGAGTGAAAGATAATCCTCATACCACTGGGTATTGCTCACTGCAAACATCTGATGTCTGTTTATAGGATATAGATTCATGTGCATGGGTGGGAGTTAAATACTGTACACTTGTTCTAGATATAGATTTCATTTGAACACGTGAAAGTGGTACATGCCTGCCACTTAAGCCTTAATAGTTTTTCTATACAAAGCTTGTAAAAATACATATAAATATTTCAAGAATAAGCACAATGTCACAACTGTAAAGTCCTGTAAAACATTGGAATCAACAGGATACAGTATGTGTTACACTTATAAGTTGTTTTCAACATTTGTGTTATATTATCATCCACAGAAAAGGTATAACAGAGTTGAACAATCATAAGCATAACACATGTCAAGAGATATGCCTTTTAAAACACTACACATTGGGAAATGCATCAAACTGTCTGTACACAGTATTGTACACAGCAAACATCTCTGTTTCATTGGAAAAGTGTAGGACAAAGTAATTCACATAACTCTGTGATATCTATGCTAATCAATTCCATGATTAAGGCAAAAAATATATAATGCACTGGCCAACAAGAAAAAACCCATAAAAACAACATACTCTTTGAGTTTAAAAGCTGGGAGTTGAACTTCCTGAAGTGGTTCAATATTGACTACATCTGCTACATACATTGCCCGGTGTTTATATACTAAGTCATGTTGCCCACCAGTGGAATAAGGACACAGAAGCAAATTATTAAACTCAATTATACTCCTGACTGAAAAGGACGACGTCCTAACCACCAAAAATCAGCACGGACCTTGTGTCAGTTAGACTTCAGCACTCGTACGTTTGAGTGAGATCTCACGTGGCTACATAAAATATATCAAAGTGCACGATACAAATCATAGCAGGCTCATTTTTCATGTAGTGAACATGAGCTGCACTTTTTCTTTGCCCCTGAGGAGAATTCTTTAAATTTTGTTCTGCTCCTCAGGATGTGCAACACATGATCTGGCAACCATCTGACTAATAGATGTGATATGTATTAGAATATGCTTCTCAGCTCCACTTTTGAGATGGCTATATTGAGAGCGATAAAGTTACAGCAATAGTACTAATGTTGGATAGTTTAAACAATCGGGACTTGTTTCAAAAAATAACCAGTCATCAGCAGTGCTTTTACATATCAATAGAAAATCAGGACTTGGCCATCACGCATAATGTGTCAAACTGCCTTGCGTACTTCTTCATCACTCTTGAATGTAAATGAGTAACTGCACAACACCTTCCCTTTAAATTGTGACTAAATATTTCATTTATATATGCTGTCTTCTGTTTATTCTGTTGTTGAAAGTAACTTCATCATACAATGATCTTTAAGACAACTAATAACCAATAAATAATCTGTAACTCTATAAATAAAACCTCGCAGGGCTTCTACTCAATCTCTAATAACAATTGTACACAACGAGTCCATTGGGGAGCACATACTGGAAGGGCACATTCTAGTGATACATGTGTCTAATAGAAATAGTATAATACTTTATGTACATTATAATGTATAGTTACTGTACACTCCCATGGGGCTGAGGGAGGAGGAAAGTGGTCCTCTTCACGACGATGTTTTGGGTTCGATTCTCAGAGATGCTTCATAGAGGCTCTCTTCATCCAGTACTGCACCACTATCCAGTAAATATTGTGCTGCCTGAGCAAAGAGGTACACAGTCAATCCATCAGCTATCGACTTCACTGTCAACGCATGTGCATTACTGTTAAATGGGACCTGCAGAGCTTGGTCTCTAAATGAACAACTGGTGCTTGCTGAACCTTGTACTATTCTTCCTGTGGCTGCCGAGTTGTCAGCAAGTTAGCAACCTAATAAGTTAACAATCCAACAGGTTAATTCATGTTTGATGATGAAACAATCGAATGCGAGTTTAGATCCTATAAATAACCATTTACCGGAGTGTACAAGAGCATATAAAGATATATATTTTTTACCATATTCAAGTAGTTTGATAGATTCAGGAAAAGTCAATGTACTAAGTATAGTCCCAATTAGACTGCTACTCACAGACAATTACAGATTAGTATTCAAGAGATCAAAATTGTTAGTATTTCCAAGCCTGCCTTCGTGCATTTTTCCTAAATACATCCACAGAGGTTTTATTAAAAAAATAAGTTTTTATGCAATTCTAACCAATTTTGAACGTGTCAGGTATTAGACTAAGTAGATTTGCATCGTCTTTCCTGAAACATACACATCACTGAAGTAGATAGATACATGAGTGAGCCAGGATCAGTCTTTATTCATAAGAAATCTAAAACCTCTCTCTAACACCTTTGCATGAGTAAAGACAGAAAGTAAAATCACTTGGCTCAATGTTGTATCTTTATAATGTACAGCCTCAGATTTTAATAATGGATAAATACCATATCATTAAAATATCTGAGCCTGATATCCAGCAATAGTATAGAATCCTGTTTGTGTGTTTTGTGTGTGATATATAATCTTATCCCAGTAAAAATGGACACCTCTCATAACAGACTCAAAATCATCTCACCTTTGGCTGATAATCTATCTTGTAAGCCGTTTGCTGAAACTGGCGAATCTCTCTGATTATGTGGGATATCTGGACACAAATAACAATGATCAATTTTCTCTAGAATTTTGATGAGACTTTTACATGTACAAACAGAGTAAATTATAAAAGAACAGAATTATAGAATGGAAATTGACTTTCAACCAAGGTAGAGAGTTGAATCTGGAAGCATGCATTTGAACACAATAAAAAATATGCCCTCTCCTAGAGTATTCCCTACCATTCTCATCTTGGAAAAGTTGACAAGGTTGTCCTCAGTGTAGTTGGGTGTGCCTTCCTCTATGAAGGCCAGGTCTGTCAAGTACATTCCCAGATATGGGACACAAGGTGGGTCACAGCTGATGAGTGCATCAGAGCAAACAGGCAGGTTAGAGCATGACAGCAATGGCCTCATTCTCTAATTGACTTGCACATATAGGTACACAAGCACGTAGACAACCAATCACATACATGCATAAACACAAATCAGTGGTTCCCTAAATTTTTTCAGTCAGGCCAACCTTGGGTTTATGGAAATAGTCTGAGACCCCCCCACCTGAATAAACTTCTTATCCAGTTGAACCGATTCACCTTTTTTGTGACCACACAGTTTGGGAACCATCGCTTATTATGTTCATGCAGTCAATCTTTGACACACTCGTTCAAATATACACAAACTCTAATGCTGTTTATCTTAGCTCACACTTAAAACTACATTCACATCGATAAAAGCGTTCAATTTTGTGCATAGCAGTATACATTGATGAGCCAAAACATTATGACCACTCCCAGTTTTACCTAATAATGGTAATCTCAAACAGGCATATGTCAAGGTCTGGTTAGGATCGATGGTAAGTGAACAATCATAGTCATTGTGTTGGATGCAGAAGAAATCGGCAGGTATAAAGACCTTAGCAACTTTGATAGGGTCCAAATTGTTATGGATAGAGGACTGGGTCAGAGCATCTCTGAAATGGCAAGGCTTGTGGGGTGCTCCTGGTAAGTAGTAGTGACTACCTACTGACAGTGGTGTATGGAAGGATAAACCATAAACCAGCGACAGGGTATTGGGCACCCAAGGCTTATCGATGTGACAAGGTAACAAAGGCCATCCTATCTGATCTGAACAAAAAAAAACAAAAAAAAGATTCCCTTATCAGTCCCGCAAGGGGAAATTTGGATTTCTCTGCATTTTTGACCCAACCTATTGTATAGGAGCAGTGAGCTGCCAACATACGGTGCTCGGGGAGCAGTTAGGGGTTAAGTGTCTTGCTCAAGGACACCTCAACATGCTATATGCAGGACTGGGGGTCGGTCCTGCAACTGATAGCCAGACGACCGCTCTACCCACTGAGCTATGTAGCCCCTGGAGGCTCCGGGGCTGTCTGGCCATGTCACAGCCCCACTCCGTAATCAGATAGAGGGTCTACTTAGGCACAAGCCACAGAAAATGTAAGTGATAGTGATGGGAGGAATGTGTCACAACACAGTGTATTGCATCTTGCTGTATACAAGGCTATGTAGCTGCAGACTGATCAGAGTGCCCATGATGACCCCGTTCAATGTAAAAAGCACTTACAATGGGCATATGAGTGTCAGAACTGGACCTCAAGAGCAGTGGAAGAATGTCTGATGAGTCCTATTTTATTTTGTATCATGTGGATGGCAAAGCACATGTGTGCCATTTACCTGGGGACATGATGGTACCAGGGTGCATTGTGGGAAGATGACAACCCCTTGGAGGGAATGTGATGCTCTTGGCAATATTCTACTTGGAAACCCTTGGTCCGGCTATTCATGGGAGTGGTATTCACTGAAGCCAGTGGCCTCTTTCAGCAAAATAATGCAACCTGGTACACTCGGCACATTGTTTGGGAATAGTTTAAGGAACATGATGATGTGTTCAGGGTGTTTACCTGCCTTCCATATTCCCCAGATCTCAATCCAATTGAGCATCTGAAGGCCCCACCTTGTAACTTACAAGACCTGAAGGATCTGCTGCTAATGTTTTGGTGCCTATACCACAGGGGGTCTTGTAGAATCCATGCCTTGGCAGGTTGGCGCCGTTTTGGCAGCACACAAAGGACCAAGATCAAACTAGGTGGGTGGTCATAATGTTTTGGCTCATCAGTGTAACTCCAAATACACAAAAAGTTCACAGCGACTTTCATATTCCAAATATGGGGTTCTGAAAAATGAAAATAGGTCTGGATACTCACTTCTTCAAAGCCTCTCTAAGGTTCTTGAATCTTCCCTCAGAAGACACTAGCTTCTGTAATTTGTCAATCACTGTCTTGGTCTAAATGAAATAAGAAAAAAAATCACTCACAACCAGTAGCCAGCTTATAAAAAATTAATGATTGGGACAGTATGGGAGCTAACATAACTAAGGAAATACTAAAGAGGCCAGCGACTTTCAACATGGCCCTGTCATTGGATGCCACCTTTCCAACAAGTCATGTTATGCGTCATGTCAGCGTCGACCGCTTATCTGAAGTTGGGTTATGGATCTGCTGGTGCCTATCCAAGCGCTCACTGGGCAAAAGGCGGAGAAACACCATGGTTGGTCGCCATTCCATCCCATAGTAGGCATGGTAGATTATAGCTGGATGTCATTCCTGACACCCTGTGGTAGGTTCAAACCCACAGCCTCAGGCTCTTTAGTCCCACACATTCTACCCCTGAGCTACTGCAGCCAATCTTTCCAACAAGTCGGTTGCTCAAATATCTGCCCTGGAGGATCGTCCCTGATTAACTGTAAGCCTTAATTTACATCTCTGTCCCTTGTTGGGGGCTTAGGTAGCTCAGATGCTTGACTTGAGGTGAAGAAGACATTCAGATGAAAGTTGAAACATCCTCCTGTTTTTTAAAATCTATATTCAGATGACCCGGTTCAAACTACTTTGACCATCTGTCCTAGGTTGCATCACTTACTACTAAGTTCTAAACTGCCTCTGGAGGTAATCTCAGTGCATGAATTATTCATCAGGAGCTTCATGAAATGGGATTTCATGGATGAGCAGCCACACAGAAGCCCAAAATCAACATGTGCAATGCTAAGTGTCGGCCAGAGTGGTGTAATCGCACTGCCATTGGACTTGGGGGGGGACTGCTCTTCCAACTAGTAATTTACCTTCATTCCATTTAGTCAACAAAGGTTGTTAACTTAAAATAGTGACATAATACACCCAAAGGAAAGTCGAATCAGATCATTTTGTTTTATGTGAGTCTTGGGTACAAGATTTGACCTTTGAGATGTATTTTATTCTGTTTATGTATCATGATGGCTCAAAAGCACTTTGGGTACTGGTGATGATAGATGCTCATGTCAGGTCACCTTGGAGGTTGACCACCAGTGAAATCCTGCAGAGCGGTGTGAACTCGATTCTGAAAACACTTCACCTAAGTGACATGTCAACTCGTGTCAACAGGACATAGAGAGCTATACCTGCTTGGAGACTTTGAGCCAGGTCTTCTTGAGGCGAAAGACAGAGCTACGGTTGAGAGAAGAGGTGATCTCTAACACGGCATTGTAGTTGTGAAGACAGCGGCAGATGTCAGCCACTGCCACCCACTTCTCTATCACCATCACTCGAATGTTTATGTCATCACACCGGAGGATCTCAGTTGCAATCAGGTTGCTGATCTGTTAACACAAGTAAAAAAGATGGTAACAAGAAAAACGTTATTTTTAAATTTATCCACCTATGTGAACATGTATATGTCTTGGTAACTTCCTTTCAGTCCTATACACCTAGTAACAGTGAACATCAGTTTTCTTTATTCCAAAATGCCAGGAAGAACACATACGTCATTGAAATGCTTGGTTGTTTTCATAATGTATGGAGTTCTCTCATTCTTGTCATTCTTCATCCAGCCTTGGCCAAAAAACTCCCTGCAGAAAAGGTGAACATTTGAAAAAAATAGCACAGAAAAATAACCACAATCGTATGTATGTGTGTGTGTGTATGTGCGGGCGTGTTTTTCTCTTTTCTTCCTATCCACTTGAATAAGATTACCTTGAAGACAAAGTTCTCTTGTCTGTGTGTGTTGACACTCACTCATATGGGATGACCTTGAAGACCAGGTGGTCCAGCAGAGTGAGCTGCTCAGCTATCTCCAAGGCAGAGTGGTTCTCAAAAGGCTCTGTCTTGTAGCCATCTGTTGCCTGACATACCAAAACAATACATACACACAGATAATGAAGATATGTAATTATAACCAAAATACAATATTTTCTCAAAATAACAATTTGAGGTTGAAATCAGCTTCATTTGTATTTGGATGAGAAATAGGGTGGAGTTGGTGAATAGGCCTCTGTAAACATATCCTTACCATCTGTATGACCTCCTCCAGAGTGATCTGGTTATCCCCAGGGTCCTCTTGGGTCAGAGTCCTCCATAGAAGAAGAACATGTATGGTTACGGCTAAACATTCACGCTTGGAACCAACAGGACATGAGTGGACATGAGAAGACCCAAATGAACCCAACTGCCTCAAAGTGGCAGGGCTGATTTTCTGATTTAACATTCAACTTTTGGGTGACTTGGGAAAAATGTTTAATCTGAAGCTTAAATCTAGACCAATCTTAACAAAAAAACAACTAGATTTAAAAGACGGATACTGGTACCAATGAAAATATTTGGTTTCTTGTCTTCTTTGTGATTGGTACTGGAAACTTTGCTCTTATGTTATCAAAGCTAACATAAAAAATAGCATCAATTGTACCTGATGATATTGGCAGCTGCTTTCCTTTCCTGTGTCAAGAGTTCTGGGTCGTGCATCACTTCCTCCAGGAAGCCAATTACCCTCATCTTTAACTCTGAGTTCAATTCAAAGTCCTAATGGAGACCAACAAACAAGAACAGTATGATTACTGCTTTGCTTGGCATGTACAGATAGATATCATTGATGATTTATGTCTTGTGTTTGTTTTTTATGTATTTTGTCATCTGGTTCATGTTTTCTGGGACTGCTCTGTTAATCTCTGCTAGACTCAATCAACAATTAGCATCTATTCTATGTGATATAGAATCAAAGGGGGAAAAGAAGTTAACTATACCTGGGAGTGTTTGGAAACCCAGTGACGCAATACATTGAGGACCCTGTTGGTGGCAGCCCTTCTAATGATAAACTCTTTGTCACCATTCCTCTGGTCTGTGGGGAAACCTGAGATCAAGGTTTAGACAGTAAATATGTAGTCAGTTCAGATAACTGATTTCCTCACCTGGATTATTCATCATGCATAAAGACACCCTGTCCACAGTTCACTGCCCCTGTCACCACCCGCTGTAACTGACCTGTGCTGGCAAGGGACATTCGCCGGTACTTCTCCTTCGTGGGCGTGCCTTCATTGGCACCGGCAGTGGCGATGGCAAAGGCCGAGGCAGCAGAGAGGGCACTGCGGTTATTGTCCAGCTCCCGGCAGGATGATACAACCATGCCATTGTTGAAGGAAAACAAAGAGAATTCTGTAAGGATTGAAAAAAAGCAGAAAGGAGTTCGAAAAATACTGTGTATGTGAATAAAGTCTGAATATCAACTGCTACCTTACACTTGTGAACACAATAAAAAGTTAGGATTTATGTGAGCATTAAGGCTTGCATGATAAAAATGATTATGTGTATATCTTTTATAAATGGTAAACTCTCTAAGTAAAAGATAGATAGATAGATAGATAGATAGATAGATAGATAGATAGATAGATAGATAGATAGATAGATAGATAGACAGATAGATAGATAGACAGCGGCATAGCTCAGTGGGTAGAGCGGTCGTCTGGCAATCGGAAGGTTGCAGGATCGATCCTCTGTCCTGCATATAGCATGTCGAGGTGTCCTTGAGCAAGACACTGAACCTCTAGCTGCTCCCCGAGCTGCCATATGTTGGCAGTTCACTGCTAGTATACAATAGGATGGGTTAAAATGCAGAGAAATCCAAATTTCCCCTTGCGGGACTGATAAGGAAATCAATCAATTTAGGGCATATTGTGGTTTTCTGTAACCAGTAGAGGGCAGCAGGGAGAAGAGAAAGATACCACTTCCCCGACCATCTGTATTGTCAACCTTTTCATTTAAAGGATTACTAAATGTATTTTCAAAGGTGCATTAATGATGCTTCAAATGGCTTAACTTAGCCATGGGAATTATTTTGATATTTGCAATTAAAATTTGGGAGAAACTCAAGAGGCAAAAAAAATCCTCTTATATGTAGAGTGCAAGAGTTTTACATGAACATATTTGGGACCATATGGGCGACCACACCACAGCATGGAACCAGTACCACAGACACTTTGGCAAGGGAAGCCACTGGTAATCGTGCTACATCAAACCTTCTCCTTGTGCTTTACCACAAGGATGCACTGCCCTCCCAGCAGAGTAAACATGATGTTCATCATTAAAACGGTCTGGTTTTCTCTCCCTGTATTCAGCAGTATGTAGAAGAAGAGTGATGCTCTTCTCTGCCAAACAGCGAAGAGATCTGTCCTTTTCTTGTCTCTAAATCTACCACAGCAGGAGTGGGTGTGAGCTGAGGACTCCATACAGGCATGTCAATGCTAACATTGGAGAGGAGCATTGTCTGTGTATGCGAGTGAATCTGTTTGTTTTACTGCCTTTGTGCAAGTGCATGTAAAGATTGCTTATAACGTCACTGAACCCTGTGAACTTTGAGAAGGCGGGTTCCCCACCTCATGACTGCACTCTCTTGTGTCTCCCACCCCCTCTGTCTCTCTATCTCTCTTCCTTCCCTCCATCCTTCCGATGTTCAACCGGGGGCGGCAGAGAGGAACACGCACATGGTTGCTAAGGTACAAGGTTTCCTTCCACCTACTCAAATGAGGCGCTGGCATCCCTTGTATCCAACACCGTGGGAAGAGAACACACTGGGGATGAATTGTGCTTGACTACCCACAGGGTGGATCCTCCGTCTTTGTGCACTTTGAGGAGGGTAGGAGGTGGGGCGGTGCACATTGATAGATTCTGGGGCATTGCTTGTACCTTGACTGTTTTGTTTTTTTAGATTTGGCCATAGCAACCTGATTTCGAGTTCACAACCCTAGGCATCCATGCCAGGCCTGAACATGATCTTAACACTTCTAGTGTAGCTGTGGCTGCAATTTTTTTGAATCTGTGCTGAATTTAACTTAACCAACCCGACCTCCTCCTTTCCTCTTCTCCATTTCCAAATCTTAAAGTTGTTCCAATGCATATGTGTTAGCACTGTATTCACTCAAGGAAGAATTCTTATGCTTTTACTTTAGATTGAATAGTGAATGTATCCAGACACAATCAGAGAGTAGGTCACACTAAAACTAATAGCCTTCGATGTCATCCATCCATAAATACATTATTTAGACCTGCTTATCCTGGTCAAGGTCACAGCTGTGTGTGTGTGTGTGAGAGAGAGAGAGAGAGAG
>OMLC01050232.1:0-13596 GCA_900302585.1 Regalecus glesne | reverse complement strand
CCCCCCCGAATTCGTTACGTCGGTGTCAGAAGTGAGGCGGTGAACCGCTCAGCCATCGGAAGTGGTCCCCTGAAGCGTGGGGGAGATGGTAGCATCCTGTGTGTGAGGGGGATCCAAGCGTAGGTCTGAGAACCTCCAGGTTGCTCGGCTGAAGCGCGGAAGGAAGGGAGTAGTGTAACGTTCATTTAACCTCGCCAGCCCTTGGCTATTGAATCGAATTAATTAGTGGACTGGTTAGCATTACTCTCCTTTAGTGGGAGCCTCCTGGGTCCGGATACCGGCTTTGCCCCCCCCAATGAATTAATTACGGCATTATGCCGGATTGAGAATTTGCACTTCTCCACCTACGCGTTCACTTTCATTCTTCTTTCTAGCGTGCAGTTAACGTTCGACACTTTCAACATTCAATAACTCTATTGAACTGGTAGCTCAGAGGTGGAGTGCGTAATTCGCGAACTGACAAGCCAGAGTTTGCGGGTTCGAATTCAGTGTGGCAGAAGGAAGAGCAGCCGGGCTTAACCCCTCCCCCTAGTTCCATCTAAATCTGTTTTCCATCCCCACAATGTGGTAACTAATTGTGACATGTAAAAGAAAGGGCCTCTATTGTCATTGTGCATTGCATTCTTCCAATTCTCTGGGGGGGAAAATTATGGAGATTGCATCCAAAAGATATCCTGCCCCACGTCTTTTCTTTCAACAGAGACACGATCATGATCTATCTCTCTATCACTCTCTCTCTCTTGAACTCGGGTTCAAATTCAAAATGGCTTTATTAGCATGACGTAATAGTTTACTTGTTGCCAAAGCAGACATTTGTACATTAATAACATATGATATATATGATATAATATCAATAATAAACATGAAATACAAAAATGCACCAACAGAATACAGAAAAAACGTACTGTACAAAAAGCAAAGTAAGGAACAAAATAAAGAAACAATAAACCATAGCCAAGCAAATTAACATGTGCCAGCTGAGTGTCACTCACTGTCCCTCATCTTATGGCATGCAGCGACATAGGCTGCTGCTAACCTACAGCTGTCCGCCTCCTCCCCTAGTAGGACTGGTAGTTTCTTCTCATCCAGTAAATTAAGGAACCTTTTTTGTTTGAATCGTCTGAAGTATGTCTCTCTCAGGTGTTTGTATTCCACACCTTTCGTGAGGAAGTTAGCCCCCCCTCTAATTTTTCTCTCTGATATCCCCCCATTTTGGCGGTGTAAACAAAAGCTACGGCTACCCTTAAGGGGAAAAACTCATAATTGAATCCTCAACACCGTAAAACATATGCATTTATCAAAACTACAACCGCAATATTATGGAAAAGCTCCTTGCGTGGGCGACAGAGGGAGCCAGGAACACTTGAATACACAGCCTACCCTATTGTTGTAATTTTCTAAAGTCATTTATAACTCACTCGGAACACTGCTTTAGCGCGTTTCGACCCGCCCGCCTGAACTCGTGATATTTTCTAGCAAGCTTACCCTAACCCGCCTGATAGGCGCATCACCAGGGGCTAGCGTGTAGAAAGACTATCGACTCACAGGGATCACAAAAAGAGGTGAATCAAACTCATAGGGATGGACACAGAATCCTCTATGGAGTTATTATCAAGAGAATGATAACTCAATAAGGCTTCACATTAGGTAAGCAGCTATGTGAAGGGGGCACTCAGAAGCTTGGTGCCTCTTTGTCTGGAGGAAAGCCCTTGATTATGACAAAAGGGAGAAAAACATGTCTCCTCGACTACTATAGTTAGACGTGAAATCAATGTCAAGAAGTAAGAGTCACTAAAAGGTTAGAGTATAAATCAAAACATAAAAACATAGAGGCTCACTCCTGTATTGTACCATCAGCTGTATATAAACAACAGTGTTTAATATCTAATGCCCGATGTCTAATGAACTCAAATCAAATACAATTTATTCTATAATGACTAACGTCAGGGTAGAGCGGTCGCCTGGCGATTGGAAGGTTACAGGTTCGATCCCGCACATGCAGAGAAGCATGTCGAAGTGTCCTTGAGCAAGACACTGTTCCTCTAAGTGCTCCGCCCTCTGATAGTCCGGCGACCTATACACGGTGTACCCTGGCTTTCGCCCAATGAGAACTGAGATATACTCCAGTTCCCCTGCGACCCGATTTCGGATAAGCGGATGACGATGGAGGGATGGATGGTTTACATTAGATGGATGATACATAATTAATTAACCATGTGGTCCCGTGTAAAAGTTTGAATTATAACTTGTCTTTAGCATCCACCATGCTTAGTGTGCGCTGAGTTTGAATTCACTTGAACAACCTAAAACCGATAGTGATGGAACAGAAAGCATATAGCACAAGAACTGACACCCATATATGTTAAAGTTTGATTTTAAATAAAGTTTTGATCAGAATGGTGAGTCAAACGTTTTAGAGCTAAATGCCCTTTCTTCACATATTCCTTCCCTAATTTTCACTCATCTTAAATTGTACCTCCGATTAAAGGTATTTGAAAGAAGGGGTAGATTATATATCAGAAAGGTTCCAGCTTCCACCACAATACAAATTCATCTTAGATAAAGAAGCAATAGCCTAAAAACCAACATCTTTTGCAAAAAACAAAACTCTGAAAAAAAGTCCTCCCTGTCTGGAGGTAGCCGATGGCTTCAAATGGAGCCAGCACCAGGAAAAGGCCCTATCAGCTGGAACTTTTGCAGGAGATAGGACGCTACCAGTTAGATTTGGTGGGGCTAGCTTCTTTACCTATTCAAAAAGGGGGGGGCAGAGAGTGTGTGCCAACTAAGGACATCATATTACTCAACCTCCCTAGAAAAGTCTATGCTAAAGTGCTGGAAAGGAGGGTCCAGCTGATAGTCGAACCTTATATTGAAGAGGAACA
The DNA here is from genome assembly GCA_900302585.1 of Regalecus glesne. Taxonomy (NCBI): domain Eukaryota; kingdom Metazoa; phylum Chordata; class Actinopteri; order Lampriformes; family Regalecidae; genus Regalecus; species Regalecus glesne. Next base: position 10,714 of record OMLC01050232.1, on the reverse strand, counting down.
ATGTAAATTACATTCTGATCATGGAACAGTGGACCAGCTCTTCACTCTTGCAAGGATCCTAGAGGAGGGGCTTGAAGTATGCCCATCTGGTCTAAATGTGTTTTGTGGATCTGGAGAAGGGTTATGACTAGGTACCCTGGTATATATTGTGGGAGCTGCTGTTGAAGTATGGATTGAGTGGGTCAGTACTCAGGGCTATCCAATCTCTGTATGCTCAAAGCAAGAGATGTGTCCGGTTTCTTGGTAGTAAGCTGGACTTGTACCCGGTGGGGGCACAAGTTTTTCATGACCTGCGGCTTTCATGACCCGACTTCAGTAGTTGATGATGGATAAAGTAATTTTTTTCCAGTTGCCAATGTTAAGAGTAAAGATATCAGCAGCAGATCTCCTGATCATATCAATTTTACAACTTAAACATCACTTTCTCTTAGAAAAACATCACAGCACTTTTTAATCTTGTATGACCTCTTTTGCTATAAAAATGAGAAACTCCAAACAAAATAATTCCAACAAACAGCATAGCTCAGTGGGTAGAGTCGTCATTGGGCAATCAGAAGGTTACCGGATTGATCCCCAGTCCTGCATGTCGAGGTGTCCTTGAGCAAGACACTTTACCCCCAACTGCTCCCCGAGCGCCATATGTTGGCAGCTCACTGCTCCTATACAAGAGGATGGGTTAAAATGCAGAGAAATAGGAATTTTCCCTTGTAGGACAGATAAGGGAATCAATCTTTTTTTAAACAAGCACTGGCTGCAGGATGTGTTAACATTGGCCTATGACATTAGAATTTAGCATACCGACCAGTAATGATGTTGAGACACTTCATCATTGTAGGCATACAATGAAATAGTATTTGGTAATCTAGCAGCAATAGAAAAAACATAAAAACAAGATCAACAGCAGACAAAAAATTATGTTAATTAAAAAAAAGAGGTAACATCATCTATCTGTATCAAATTAGGCATGCCAAAGATCTCAGTCCCAAACAGCTATGAGAGGTTGTGGGGTGATTGAGGCTACAGCTCTGGAGCTATTCATTAGTTTGCTAGTTCAAACTTTGATGGCCCCATATCTTTTCCCATATGGGAAAGGGACAAACATACTGTGACCTTGGTGGGTTGGGTCCCTACTGAGTTTGTTTAGCCTTCTTACATAGAAAGGCTAGCATGCACTATGTTTAGGTTTGGGAGCACAGTTCTCACAATTTTCTGTGCGATTTTTACCACGCAGACCAAGTCCAGTTTATGGAAGTGCAACTGGGATTTCACTGCTCTGTCAACTAACCCACATTAGATTCTGTTAAACATTTCATTGTTAAAGATATTGCTAGCTTATTTATGATAGCCTGATCAAAAACCATACACTTCATTAATAACACAAAAATATCTATCAAACTGTTGCTTTCACAGCAAGAAAGTTCCCGGTTCGAATCCTGTCCCAGGTCCTGTCTATGTGAAGTTTGCATATTCTCCCTGTGTCTGTGTGGGTGCTCCAGTTTGCTGCCATCATCAAAAGGACATGCATGTTAGAGCTAATACTCCTGACTATGACCTTGATCAAGGCTACGGGAAAAAGACCTGGAGTTGATCCCTTGCACTGCAGCTGCTCACTGCTCCTATTCAGTAGGATGGGTTAAATACAGAGATTTTATTCTATGGGGTCGGTATAGCTCAGTGGGTAGAGCGGTCGTCTGGCAATCGGAAGGTTACAGGTTCGATCCCCGGTCCAGCATATAGCATGCCTAGGTGTCCTTCAGTAAGACACTGAACCCCTAACTGCTCATGTGATGTGTATCGCTCTGGATAAGAGCGTCTGCTAAATGCCTGTAATGTATGTATGTATTATGAAAAATCTAAAAGGCTTCTCAAATGATTTTCTCTATTTCTGATAAATGATGGAATATTTTCAATGAGGTAAAAAAAGAGACATTTTCATCATCAAACTTTTATTTGGTTAAGTATTGAATTGTATTTCACAAAATTCACAGACAATCTCCCAATTTATTAAGACTTTAAATAGAGTACAACAAAAGAATCTGAATGAAGTAGCTGTTTTTTGGACCACAGGGTGTAGCTACACACCGATATGGTCACACAGCTGCTTAAAAAATAGAGGCAAAGAAAAAAGAATAAATAAAAAAAATAAAAATTTCAGACAACTTGTGAAGTGATAAAGTCCTACACACTGAGATTACAATCTGCATGTGAATGAGGAAAGACTGATAAATGAACCTAAGAGAAAAATGGCATCAACATGTGTTACGAGTTTTGTAAGTATGAGTGAGTATGTGAATATGGCTCCAATTTAAACGACACTGGCAATTAGGACACTATGTTGCCAATCTGTAACCAGGAACTCCACTGAACACAAGTTCACCACAAACAGTCAGCAGGAGAACTAACACTGAATCCATTTAGACATGAACTGAGAAGGAAATGGCCTAATAGGTCCTTCTTTTGCAGGACTTGATTGTGGTTTAACCTAAGGTCATTTCCACATACATTCACTGGTCAGATATGGCTACGCAATCTTTACCTCTACAGTTGCATTAAGCATTCTTCACTTTGTCCTATGAAAATATCAATATGAGAGACTGAGTTGCTTTTTTGTTAAACGTGTACAGGGATACATTAATATTTCAAGCAAGTTTGCACAGTAAACCATGAGTGCCAGGGAGAAAGAACCATGAGTACACAGTACTGTCAAGTTATTTTGGGACATTGGATGCTTAGTTAGTCATATAATTCACCTAATACACTCATAACTATTTCCCCTATGTAATAAATCATATGCAATTTTATATGTATATATACATATATATAACATATATTACAACTTGATAAACACTTAAAATAGGATATATTCAATTAAATTTATATAATGCTTTTATCTAAAGCAATGTATATTTGAGTTAGATACACTGTGCATTGGCCAGGAATCCAACACAGTTCTCCCGCTCGGCAGGCGAGAATCTTACCACTGAACCACCAATGGACACACAATGCATACATCTGTACCCAAACCATTTTTAGTACAAGCTTAACTATCAGCTCAAATAAGTTTCGCTGGAAATAACAATAATTTCCTTATTTTAGACATCATGGAAAAATGGGATTTAATGTCTACAGTTGACACATTCATCCACTAGAACGCCACATGTCTAAACAGTATTGTCTCACTTCATTATGCAAGTCAACTACTTCACTTTGGCATGGACATCAAGTTTCTTTCAAATTCCTGAACAATTGTCAGGACTTTGAGAAAAGTCATCAAAGGACTTCTTAGTACAATTTATCAGAATGCAAATCTAAGTTGGAACTCTGTATATGTAAGCAAATTGGAATTCACATCCATTAAAAGGGGTGAATCATGTGGAACACTGAAATCCGATGAAGTTTCATAGCTCAGGCCAAATCTTAATTCAAGCTAAACCAGGCATGGGTACTGAAATTTCCAATATAGTATGTAATGCAACAAAATGTAGAAAAATTACCACTAACAATTATCCACTGGTGAGCAAAAATATTATGACCACTCAAATAAGCAAATAACGTACATCTCCAAAAAGGGCTACATCTCAAGGTTTGGGCAAATTAGATGGCAAGCAAAAAATTCGTTCTCGTAGTTAATGTGATGGATGCAGGAGTAAAGAATTTAGTGATTTTTACAAGGATTACATTGTTATGGTCAGAGGACTGGGTCACAGCATCTCTAAAACAGAAATGGTCTGCAGTGGTGAGTACCCACCAATAGTGGTCAGAGAAAGGACAAACCAAATACCAGTGAAAGTGTTTGGCGCTTAAGGCTCACTCTCATTGCAAGGGCAATGAAGGCTATCTCATCTGGTTTGAACCTACAGAATGTGTACTGTGGCACAAGTCACACAATTTTTATGATGGTCACAAGAGGAATGTGTTACAACACAGTCACCTACAGTGACCGTGCAAGCATTGGAAGTGCACCTTTGAGCAGTGGAAGGTCATCTCGGCCGATGAATCCTGTTTTTTTTTAGATAATGTGGCTGGCCATGTATGTTTATCTGGGAAAATAATGGCAGTAGGATGTACTGTGAGAAGATGATGGGACAGTGTGTGTACATGTGTGTGTGTGGGGGGGGGTATGAAAGTGTTTCATTGCTACATGACCAAGGCCGGGGGAATTTGTTCTCTGCATTTAACCCATCCTATTGTGAGGAAAAGTTATCGCACCTGCAAGCACGGCACTTGGGGAGCAGTTAGGGGTTTAGTGTCTTGCTTAAGGACACATTGCAGGGACTGAGGATTAAACTAACAACTTCCAATTGCTAATGATTACTGTACCTCCTGAGCTATGCCACCCCCTATTAGTGATGAGTGGTGCTCTGGGATGCGTTCTGCTTGGAAAACCTGGGTGCAGCTATTCAGGTGGATGTCTATTTGACACAAGCCACCTTCATAAACATTGTTGCAGACCAGTTACACCCATTAATATGAATGGTATTCCTTGATTTTTTATTCCAAATTTCCCCTTGTGGTACTGATAAGGGAATCATTATTATTATTATTGATGGCAGTGGCCTCTTTCAGCAGGATAATGGGCCCTGCTATGCTGCATATATTGTTCAGGAATAGTTTGAGGAACATGATAAAATGTTAAAAGTGTTGCCCTGGCCTCCAACTTTCCAGGTCTCAGTCCAACTGAACTTCTGTGAGATGGGCAGATGACAAATCCAATTCATAGCAGCTACATCTTGGAATTTACAGGACTTGAAATATCTATTGCTAACATTTTGGTGGCAGATACCCCAGAGTACTTTCAGGGCTCTTGCAGAGTCTTTTTTTGAGAGTCAGCATTGTTTTGGCTGTAAACGAAAGGTAATCAGCATATTAGGCAGTTGGTCATAATGTTTTGGCTCATCAGTGTATCTACAATACATTTTCACATGAGTATGTCTTTGCTTACTGTATTTGTGTTCAAATGAGTTCAGTAGTTTAACGTCCTTATTGACAAGATTCCAGTTAATGAATATCACCAGTATAATAGAGGCATTTAACAGGATAATGGAGCTGGATTTATGGATCAGTTATGCATTTTTTCCAATCTTACATGTGCAAATCAACTTTCCATGATATGTGCCTCTCACTGAGTCACAGTTTTTCCCTCTACCATCTATACAGCAAAAGAGTATATGAACTTTAAATTGATTAAAATCCTCCAATAATTTGCATTGTATGATTCAGTACAACCCTTAAAACAAGTTATCCTATGGAACGTGAAAATAAATCAGTGCAATTTTGTTAAAACAAATCTTTCCTTTCATACTTGTCTCCAAATGTTCACAGCATAAAATTGTTCTGGACATTTTATGTAACTAGTAGACCACCATCTGTAACTATCTCATCCAACTTATTGTATCTACCAAGCAACTCTTGGATCTCTGACTTTCTATAAGAACAAAATATTTAAGATGAAAAGTATTTTTGCCATTCAAATACACACATGGAACCTGCTGCATTTGAAGCCAATAAAATGCCATGCTATTTCAAATAACATGTTTCCCTAATGCATTACCTAGAACTTGTGCTCACCGTGCTATTTGTAATGCACCCAGATGGACGCCATAGTTAAAAAGGAAGACTCTATTGCACATTAATTGGGGTGGATGAATCACTTCAGACCCCCCCAGGCCAATATCTTGTTCATTATGCCCAGCGGCCACTGGACACAAAGCTTCGGCTGAAGGAGAAGCTCGTGTTAGCAGTCTTATGTCTTCCCCAGGCACCAAAGGGAACCACAATAATTGTGCTGTTATCTTCAGAACCATATTGGAGAGCCTGAAAGTGAAGAGAACCAAGCTGTTACGTTTGCAGAGGACTTTTCACTGCTGATTTCAATTTGCCAGAGATAATGTTCTTAAACAGAACAGAGGATTGGAGATCAGTGCATGTAGGGTGGTTCCAGGGTAGAAATATGTGGATCTCCAACATCTTTATTTTTCTGAAGGGGATTTCTAGATTTTGTATGCTTATGTAAAATATATATTCAATGAGATTGGTATGTTATGAAGTGATTGAATAATTAAATGATTGGATTTCAGGGAAATTGTATTCATTATGCGTTTGTGCCTTATTTGGGTAGGTGATAGACATTTATGACAGATGCAGGTATATCAATGCTATGCTTTTTATTAGGATTAGATTAGTCCAAGCCCCATATGATTACACGATTTATGACTGAATGTTTACAGAGGCAGTTTAATTTAACTAATTAAAAAACAAAAATAAGTTAAATTAATTGACATTTGATTGTGCCAGAGTAGATCCTTGAAGTAGCTGGCAATGCAAACACCAGGCAGAAAACCTAAACGCAAAGCAAAACACTGCAGGGTTTACACAAAAGCCTAATTTCCTGTCAAAGTACCTGGAACTTTTTGTGCCAGAAACTACTTTTCAAGGAATTACAAGGTTCCTTCAGGTCACTGTGTTTTCACCATGGTCTAAAGATCCATGAAGATTAGGTAAATTAGTCCACTGACATAAAAAAAATAATGGCTGTTTTATCCCTCTTTTTCATGTGACTATACAAAAATGGACAGGCATCATTTGTGCAAGACCGAGACAAAAAGTAAGCATGGAGGAGAATCAAATCATATTGCAGTTGATCATGATTTACTGCTAAATTCCTGGTGAAGTTTGTCCTCAGCATAAATGCTATATAAGGCATTGACTTTGCCATTGGTCCATCTGACATATGGTTTCTTCTATAATTACATGCGGATGTTTCAAACTGATTTGCAGCTGCAACGGCTAAAATAAAATGCTGTGAGGACTAGATCAGCCAAAAATGTTCGGTGCAACAAGCACCACCCCTAAAGTTCCAGTACTTTTGGAAAGCATTACCCTCCAAAGCAGGTATTCAAAAGGTCACTGGATTCATGTATTGGTGTGTATCTTCAAAGTTTTTTTTAGAGTTGACTCAACCTTCTGGCATGTCTGGCACCCACCACTGGAATTGACTTTGAGGGCACAGTCCACTCCCTTGAGCTAACCACCATGTTTTATTATTAAAAAGGAAAATAAATAAAATTAGATTTGAAAGGGTTGAAGTGTTAACTTTGAGCATAGTCAACTCAATTGTAGACAAGAGTTGACTACTATTCCTTCACTTGTCAGAGTCAAAGAGTGGACTCTTATAGTTGACTTTCCACCATCACACACATGCATTTCATAAAGTATAACAGCTTTAAATTTACCTTTCAATAAATAACTAAAAATGTCCCATTGTGGACATAAATCAAGGGCTAATAAATACAGAGACATGCATCTCTGACCTGTTCAGATATCCTCTGGGCTGCCTCTTTGGGATCATTGCACTGGTTGATGACATCGCAGATCTCCTGGCTGTTCACGATGAAGTTAATGCCATCTGTGGTCAGTGCCAGGAAGGAGTCGTGGACATGGTGCAACTGTATGAAGAGAAAAAAAAATTCTAATACATTTATTTACACGTCTAATCAATGAATCTGTTATGTGCAAAATGTCCCAAGATCATTAGGGGATCCAGTAGACATGGAAGTGAATATTTGCAAACATTACAACAAGAGTTCTACCTGAACAAGAAAAAGCAAACAAACAAGAGTTCTTCTAAGACACCTACCAAAATCTTCTTTGTCTCTGGCTCAGCAATTACCCCCATATTCTTAAGGTCAAAGTCACCGATGCTACGAGTCATGGCCAACCTGCCATTGACATGTGGCTGTCCCAAACTGTTCCAGGTCACAAAGCCACCACTCCTTTTTATCCTTAGATGGGTGAGAACGTACCAGGGGAAAGAAAGAGTTATATTGATCTCCTCTCAAAAGATAAGGAATGTAAGAAAGGTACACTTTTAATGACGATTTGTTAAACTGATTTTTTCCCAAATGTCCATCTATTAGACTAGAATATCAGTGACATTCTGGATAATAACAACAATGATCTCATTTATAGGGACTAAGCATATCAATAAATATTTAGAATGTAAATACGCCAGATGTAGCCACCTGGCTAATTTTAATCTGCTGTCTCAAACAATTAGAGGGTCCGTGTCTTGCTCAAGGAAATTTTGACAGTTTCTGAAGGGATCAGAGATCGACTGGCCTACCTCCTCAGTTATGCTGCCCCATGTAAATGATCTGTGTCTATTGTTCATAAACACTTTGTTCCAGTTACAAGGATAATTTCCTTACAAACAATGAATCTCATCACATTGTGGTGTAGCTAAAATGTACAGAAATCAGAAGTCCTGTAATATAGCGACACAACTACCATGCACCAACATCTGTAAACATCCAGAGGCATGGATATTTTAGTATAAGACCATGTAGCATTATGCTATTCATGTTAGGTCTGTCAGCTAGCACAGAATCAAATTCAAGTTTAACGGCCATGATGTTTTGTGAACATATGGGATTTGACTCTGTTTTCAAAGCTCTCAGTGTATTTAACACAGAATAACGACACAACAATCTTCTGACGTCTACTCAAGGCTTGACTATATACAGGCGAAATAGGAGATTATAAAGTGCAACTCTTTATCGATAGCATCTTATTTTTTAGCTCACCTTTAATTGTCATGTCATTTTAACTTGAACCATTTCTGGTCGACTGCTGTAATTAATTGCAAAATTGCAGTTAATAAAGCACGTCCATGAAAGACTTGTATTTGTTGACTGTGTGGGTTGCCCTCAATGTGTGGCAGCCTGAGAATGTAGAATCGTTAGAAGTTGTCTGCTCACGACAGCTGCATTACAATAGATAAGTGGGTTCAAATACAGGAGTGAGCCATTATAAATGCTACATGTTCTTTAGGGGCTGAGCAATCTATAATCTAGTAAAGTGGTACTCAGATGGCGGCTCTTTGATGGATACAATCGCAGGTCTTTCAAGTCTCCAATTTTGTGTTTTCTAACCAAATATTTCTGAGACACTTGCCGCAATAATGTTCATCTGGTTAATTTGGAGCAGACTAGACGCAGCAAAGGCATATATTGGTGGTCTCCACAGGTCATTTGTAGAACTCAGTTAAAGGAGTTAAATCCTTATGTAGTCAATTGCAATGGAGAAAATGAACATCAGTTCTTGTCTCAAAATGTTGCATGCCAAGTATTGATTTAAATGAATGACTTTTAACTCCAATTTCTGACAGATATGCTCACAAGGGGCTTCTCGCTCTGTAATAGTTGGTGCATTCCATCAAAGCATGATTCACAGTTTTCAGCAGTAATGTTAATAATCCAATTTCCCAATAAGAACAACCTATGACCTTGCAAAAGTTGAATGAGGAGGCATATTTTTATATTATAGCTCTTTCCAAAAAAAGTGTTGTCAGTGTGGCTTCTGAGATGTCTAAGTCTGAGTAATGCAGATCTAGTGAAATGCAGAGCAGCCAGGAGTCAGTGCTGTCTTTATTGATGCCACATAATCCAGGTAAGGAAATCCTAGAAAATGTAATCAGTTCATCCAGACAGAAATGTTGTGTCCAAATGAACCTATTCAACTTTCTGTGACGGTATTATTATTTCTACTGCCTATTGGTGACCACTAAGGCCTGATACACACTTTAAAACTTGACAAGATTTGTAGTTAGAAACAATGATCCACCTGAATGAAAAGCTTTGAAGATCTGGTTTAAATGTAAGCCCTGACCATGGCATCCTCAAGATTGAAGCGAAGGACAGCTCAGCAAAAACATGACAACAATGACCAATTTACAGATAGTCTCGGGTGTTGGGTGAGAAACCAGTGTCTAATCTGTCAAATTGACAAATGTGTAAATTTCACCAATCAATCAATATCATAGGAGTGGCATGGGTCACTGGGTAAAGCGGTTGTCCGGCGATCGGAGGGTTGCAGGTTCGATCCCCACACCCGCAGAGAAGCGTGTCAAGGTGTCCTTGAGCAAGACACTGTTCCCCTAATTGCTCTGCCCTATGATAGATTGGCGACCTATACAGGGTGTACCCTGCCTTTCGCCCAATGAGAAGTGAGATAGACTCCAGTTCCCCTGCAACCCAATTTTAAATAAACATTTCAGAATGGATGTATAAATACCATAAATTAGTACATTTTTTTCATTTTACAGCACTGATACAGTCCAACCTCTGGTTGCATGAGCATATACATTTGACCTGTTAATGTTTTATCTAATTCCGTTTAAAACACATACATTTTTTACAAGTTTATTATCTACAGTTTTAAGGCATTCTAGTGCACTTAATATCACCAGCCTTTTCATTCAAAGTGGGACAGCATTAATAGAAGTATTCTAGCCATTTTAATTACTTAAAACAGCCCAATCATTTATTTTCAAAAAGTCTGATTTTTTTCCATCAAGAGAAGATTATTTAAAAACCCATTGATTTTCTTTGTCTCACTATTCCTGGATAATTGTCAGTGGTATCTTTCACACTCAAGAGCAATACCTTTGTTTTTCATCCTTCCTCTCAGGTGTGTGGTCAGCAGTAAGTTTGAGGACCTTGCCCTTGCGGCACAACATGGCTCGACTGTCTCCCACACTGCCAACCACCAGCTCAATGCTATCCCTCAGCAGAGCCACAGTAGCAGTAGATCCTGCATTCTGCCCAATTGCTAGAAATAGTTAAGGAAATATCAGAAGTGGCATATTTTGCAAAGAGGACCACAAATTCAGTTAATAACTTGTTGCTATAGCTACATTCATACTGACAAACACCTC
>OMLC01050230.1:4930-17740 GCA_900302585.1 Regalecus glesne | reverse complement strand
GTGTGTACCTGTTCTGCCTCTTTTCACCATCCTGCTTACCTCACAGTCTCTATAAGGCCATACTCAGTTATGGGAAAGAGCCATATGACTGAGGGTGACAGCTGAGACCTTGGGTAATGTGGACATTAACGTAATGAATAGGCCAGTCAAGGACACACCACATTCAGTGGTCCTCTCAATTCTACAGTTACGTAAAACACATCCAATTACTTTGTTCAGGAATTAACATTAAAAGGCCCGACGCAGACATCTAAAGACGTAGTGAAGCTGAGGAGATGCAATAAACACGATTGGTCGATGTGTCCCAATGCAAAACGTGTTGGATAAAATGAGGTGCTGGGAAATAACAGAGATTAAATCATGGGCTTGACGTACCTTCATACTTTATGTTTTTTTTGCATGGGAGAAGGACATGCCTGGTGGTAGAGTTAGGAAGTAGGTAGGTTAGGAGGTAGTTGACAGGAGGTAGGGCGGTCATCTAGCAATTGGAGAATGGGTGGTTTAATCCCGGGCTGCAGCAAAAAGCATGTTGAGGTGTCCTTGGGCAAGATGCTGAACCCCTAGCTAACTGCTCCTATACAATAGGATGGGTCAAATGCAGAAAACAAATTCCATCAGCCTGGGTTATGTAGCAAATATAATAACTCTTATTCTATTCTACCTTATAGCTACAGTTCCACGTTTCCCTCATGCAATCATATTCTAAGTCGAGTTCCTTGTATGTTCTTGAACTATTTGGCAATAAACAAAACTCTGATTATACATGTCAAACAAACCTTAGATGATGACAGGACCAGGGGAAGATGGCTACCTAGTATTCTCTATGGGAAAAGTGGGAGTGTGATACAACCAGTGCTGACACACTAGTTGCATAACCACACGGCGGTAAGCCTCAATTGAATCTAAAATGGGATTACATGTGAAGCAACTCATGATTTGCACTGGATTTGAACTAAATCCCATTCGACATGGCGGCAAGTGCCTCAGACGCAGATGGAAATTGAAATGTGTGCATGTGTATGGAGTTGTAGCCGGAGTTCAAATGATCCACACCTAGTAAAGTCCGGGTATAAGGGTTGTCCTTCACTCTCACGTAGGCTACGGACATTTGAGATCCTCACTGAAGGGACACTTATCGCAAGGACAAGTTACATACCAGTGGAATGTTTGACAAGCACTAGGCTACAGGTGTCACCGTACCCTACCCGATGGGCTCGTGGGCTTCCAGGAGATTTCTCATAAATCCTTGGGTAACCTGATAAGCCTGCTGCAAACCTGCATGTACAACAGTGAAGGGGGAAGAGGCAAGCAGATATGGTGATGCAACATTGAGTTCCATTATGACAGTGGACACCAATTGGATTAAAGATGGTTATGGAGTTGGGCTGTTTCACGGCGGCACATTGGAACATAGAAATCAAACGCACCTAAAGTTGCCAGACTATGTGCAATCCATTAAAGCATGTGGTACTTCCACAAGTCAGCCATCTCTCACAGGGATTTTTCCAGACCACACTGAGACAATGGAAATCCCAAAAGCATTCTCCTCAGCCGGGATCAGTTTCTGCTTGGCTTGGAACTTGATCACTTGGTTCTATCTGTTATGCCTCCCCCCTTTCCCCAAACATCACATCTTTTAAGGCCCATCTTGGGCTGGCTACGCGATGCTTATCTAGGCCCAAATTTCATCAACATAAGCAACTTTTGCTCCGAGATGCTCGATCTTCATTTGCCTGGCATGGACTGGGCCTCTGTGCTCTTTTTCTATTTCAGAATCCAGCTGTGGTTTCAGGCTTTGTGTCCTACCAAAGTGTGTGTGTGTGTGTGTGTGTGTGTGTGTGTGTCCACAGTAATGTTAATGCTGGATGTCATAGTGGTGTAAAACGCTTTAGAAGTTCTAGCAGAAGTTCTTTGGTTCCATTATATTGGTATCTAGGACTGCAGTTAGCAATAGCAGCTTTTAGCCAATGGCATTCTAATTTTAAAAAAGGAGGAGAGATGCTGGGAGGAGGGAGGAGGATGCTGAATATGGAGCTGCCAGGGAAGAGGAAAAGAGGAAGACTAAAGAGGTTTATGATGTGGTGAGGGAGGACATGCAGGTGGCTGGTGTGACAGAGGAAGATGTAGAAGACAGCAAGAGAGGAAAATAAAAAAACTGCGTCATCGTACATACATACATACATACATACATACGTATATACATACATTCATACAATGACATTTGTTCTCTCCATCTAACCCCTCCTATTATATAGGAGCAGTAAGCAGCTGCACCACTCGGGGACCAACTCCGGATCTTTTTCCTATTCCCTTACTCAGGGACAGAGGCACAAGAACCAACCCTAACATGCATGTCTTATTAATAGTGGGGGGAAACCAGAGAACCTAGAGGAAATCCACTAAGACATATGGGAACATGCAAACGCCACACAGAAAGAACCTGAGATAGGATTTGAACCTTCCTTCCTTAAGGCAGCAATTGGCACTGCTGCCCCAATCATACGTTTCACTAAGCTTAGCCAGCTCTACAGCATTCCAAGCCAACACGGATGAATACAAGTTAACCGTCAGACATCCCATGTGCTATGTGCTGACAAACGCCGGACCACTGTCCTTCAAGACATCTACACACAAGCATCTCTAGCAAGCATTCAGCAATGCTCCATTCAACTCATACAGACCCAGGAATTATTCCTCTAAGGCTTTCTCTCATTTTCACCAGTTCAAGCTGAACATGAAACAGCTGGAATTGAGAGTACAAAAACTTTTTTTCTATGGACATGTCAAGTTTTTTTATTGGGCAAAAAACATAAATACAAAAAAACGTGTGTAGAAAACGTTAAAACGGGTTTAGAAATGTTGTATACAACTATGTACAGGCAAAGGGTTCATTGTGAGCCAACAAGTAAAGCAATGCATGTCATGAAATTACAAACTCAAATATATTATTGTTATCTTAACAGGAATAATAACGAGAAACAGCTCCATAACAATAATACACTGCCTGTGTTAGGGACAATGCAAAGCCAGCAGCGGAACCTTTAAAAGCGGCTGGCTAGGTTCATCTTTACATGCATCAGCCAGTTGAGTGTGATGGCACACAAGAGGAAATCTAGGGTTTCATTCCAAAACAAACTGTCAAGACGAAGAAGGGGGGAGGGGTCACATCAGGAAAGGAACTTGCTTGTGCAAAGGTAGACATCAGCATGTTTGCGTGAGGAAACGGCAAAACATCAGAGGCTACAGTCATCTTGATCATTTGAACTTGAGGATGACTGATGCATTTACCCAAACAGGTGTTTTCAAAAGGTCATCTTGCTTCAGTCGTGTTCTTTGCGAGCCACTGAGGTAGTACACCCGTATGAGACAGCAGACGGAGGTGTGTTCGCCAATGCAGAGGATAAAACAACAGCTACGTTCGTTTGGGAATCACTCGGTTACTGCGTTAAAATTCAATAACCCTATTTTAAGGGGTTTCGATCGCCGATAGTTCACCAGACGCTTATCATCATGAGTATGTTGAATATGTATTTATTGTTCCAATTTACAAAAAACTCTAACAAGACTTATAAGGGAGCCCGGCAGAGTACAATCACTAGACTTTTTTTTTGCCCTGCATTATAAAATCTACTTATAATGCTAAACCCCAACCCCCGAAATAGGACCCCCAAAACAAATTAAAAAAAAAAAAAAAAAAAAAAAAAAAATGAAAAAAAAAAAAAAAAAAAAAAAAAAAAAAAAACAGACAAAATGTGAAAAAGCACAAAATAAAGGTAAAAACAAACCAATGCAATCACTAGCAATAAAGAAACATTTTGGTCACTGCATGTTTGCCATTACAAATAAAAACAAGGACAAGTTCAACACCGACCAAGAGGGAAGGACAGGAAAGTTAAATCTCTATGAAGTGACCACCTAAAAACCCAGATAAAATCTATTGGGAACACGTCACCAGCACCTTCATTAAGTAACAATAGAGTAATATCAGACTCTCTGCCCATGGATGGTTGTGGTTCACGGTGGCTCCCGAGTGTTGAAACAATAGCTGCACCAAAACATATACGAAGTGGTTTAAGCTCAGGTCTACCTTGTACTGAAGAAAAAGCTCAGGCAAGTCTGCAATATACAGCAAAGGAGGACAGGGGAGAGTTAAGGTGCTCAATGACTTTTCTCATCCTACGCTGCTGTGAGCTTGTATTTACAGGAACACACTTTCCTTAGTGTGAGAGTGGAATTCTTTACAACAGAGAAATCTGAGACGGAACCGGTCAGGTACTCTCGGCTTCGCACCATTAGGAGCAAAGAATGATTTCCACCAGGAACAAGGGAAAGTGTCTAGGGCCCCAGTTCCAGCAGAGGCTTTTCACAGCGGATTCGGAAACAGGAATTAAAGAACATGATCTTTGAGATGGTACACAATGTAAAAATGTTAAAATTATATATATATATATATATGGGGGCAGCATGGCTTAGTGGGTAGAGTGGTTGTCTGGTGATTGGAAGGTTGCGGGTTCGACACACTGAAGAGAAGCGTGTCGAGGTGTCCTTGAGCAAGACACTGTTCCCTTAATTGCTCTAGCCTGTGATAGACTGACGACCTATACAGGATGTATCCCCGCCTTTTGCCCAATGGGAACTGAGATAGGCTCCAGTTCCCCCGTGACCCGATTTCGGATAAGTGGTTGACAATGGACACACACACACACACACATGGACACACACACACACACACACACTTGTCCTAATTTGTTGACCACTTGTCCTAAGTTGGGTGTTGGGGGGTTTGGCTGTTTCCTATCCCAGCAATCATTAGGACAAAAGGTGGGGAAACACCCTGGACAGATGGCCTTTCCATCTCAAGGCAGGTGTGGGTGATTACAGCAGGTGCCCTTCCTGACACATTGCAGAGGGTTTAAACCGCAGCCTCTGGCCTGTTAGTTACCGAAGTGTGTGCTCTAATCATGAGCGAACATGCCCACTTAGTGTTTATATATATGGGAGCCACAGTTGCTCAATGGTAGGGTGTGCATTTCGGGAGCTTAGAAGCCAGATGGTATGGGTTTGAACCCACAGCAGGGTATCTAGAAGGGGACCTGGCCTTAATCCACTTTGCTCCAAGTCGGTGTCCACCCCCATATCGTGGGGTCTAATGATGACATGTAAAAATGGACCCCTCACACACACACACACACACACACACACGCACACACGTGTGTGTTCATGTGTGTGTTATGTGTATATATATATATACACACATGATAAATTGCATTTCTCAAAGACCAATACAATAATCTATAATCCAGTAGTTTAAGCTATTAAATGAGTCTTCATTTATGGCTCCAAATTTGGTTTCTGTGACTTAAGATAGCAGTTCAAAACCACAGGACAGGTCCCAAGGAAAAATGTGTGCTGTCCCTGCAACAGTCAATTTATAAATTAAGTCTCCAACAAAGTGGCGAGGTTCAATAAACTTCTTTTTTGTGTGCGTGTCACTGACCAAAGTCTTTTTTCCATGAAGTCTTTTTATTCAAGTCAATTTTGAGAATTCAAGTACTTCAATTCAAGATGGCTGTTGTCGCCATCGTTTTGTATGTCACTCACACTAGTTAAGGAAACGCCGGCAGCGCCTTGCACCACAGTTGCAGTGCAGCTTGTTGCTCTCATCCTCAATGGGGAACTTGTAGTCGTAGGTCAATTCCTCACCCCTGTAGATCTTCCTCAGGGCGAAAATGACAATGTGCTTGTGACCATCCACGTTGATGACGCGGGAGTAGCAGTTGGGCTCACATGAATGGTTGATAAAGCGTGCGGCGTTGCCCTGCGTTGTTGCGTCCACTACGTCAAAATCGTCAATGCGGAACATGTAGCAGCCAATACCCTGGTGGACAGCGTAAAAAAGACAACAAAAGCAGGGTTTTAGTGAGAGCTGCATCTGGCACACTTCCAGGTAACACCAGAGATATTAACAGCCTATGCACAATCACTCCTATGAAAGGTGGAGGCCGTTACGAGGCCCCCTCGCACTCACGGTAGCAATGATTTAGCTGGATTAGATGCCGTTCAATTATCACTGCAGAAAAACTGAAATGGAGCATTATCCCCCCGGAAAGAAAAAGAGTAGCAATAGGTGAATGGAGGAACATTAGGACAAATACGAAGAGAAAAGGAGTTTATGAGGCTGAAAGGGATTGAACACCGATCAGCCAAAACAGGCAAGCCACCTGCCTAATATTGTGTAGGTCCCCTAGTGCTGCCACAACAGCTCTGACTTGTCAAAGTATGAACTCCACAAGACCTCGAAGGTGTTTTAAGTCCTGGTAAGTTGCGAGGTGGGGCCTCCATAGAGCAACTTTTTTTCCCTGCACATCCCACAACTGCTCGGTTGAATCGAGCTCTGGGTAATTTGGTAGCCACGGTAACACCTTGAACTCTTCATCATGTTCCGCCAACCATTCCTGAACAATGTGTGCAGTGTGGCAGAGCTCATTGTTCTGCTGAAAAAGACAACTGCCACCAGGGAATATTGTTGCCATGAAGGGGTGTACCTAGTCTGCAACAATGTGTAAGAAGGTGGTACATGTGGTACATGTCAAAGTAACATCCACATGAATTCCAGGACTTAAGGATTCCTAGCAGAACATAGACCAGAGCATCACACTTCTTCCCATGCATTCTTCCCATGATGCATTCTGGTGGCTTTGCTTCCGCAGGTAAAACAGTGACATGTATCCGGTCATGTTCTGAAGCTCTCTTGCCCACAGTAGGTGTTTTCAATGGTGGATATTGATCATCATAGGTACTCAGATTGGTCTGAGGCTATACAGCGCCATACACGGTAAGCTGTGATGAACTGTTTGTTCTGACACCTGTCTATCATAACCAGCATCAACTATTTCAACAGTTTGAGGTACAGTAGCTCTTCTTTGGGATCAGAACAGACAGACTGACTGGTCTTTGCTCCCTGTGAACATCAATGAGCCTTGGGTGTCCATAACCCTGTCGCAGGTTCACTGGTTGTCCTTTGATGGATCAGTGGAAACACCCAACAAGACTTGCAGTTTTGGAGATACTGTGATCGAGTAGTCTAGCCATCACAATTTGACCCTTATCAAAGTTACTTAGATCTCAACGCTTGTCCATTTTGCCTGCTACCAATACATCAACCTTGAGAGCTGCCTGCTCACTAAATAAATCCCACTGCGACAGGTGCCATTGTAATAAGATAATCAATATTATTCACTTACCTGTCAGTGATTTTATTGCTTTGGCTGATGGGTGTAGGACTTATTTGCCTGTTCCTCTTAGATATGAAGAAATATAATAATAATAATAATAATAATAATAATGATTCCCTTATCAGTCCCGCAAGAGGAAATTTGGATTTCTCTGCATTTTTGACCCAACCTATTGTATAGGAGCAGTGAGCTGCCAACATATGGCGCTCGGGGAGCAGTTAGGGGTTCAGTGTCTTGCTCAAGGACACCTCGACATGCTGTATGCAGGACCGGGGATCGATCCTGCAACCTTCCGATTGCCAGACGACCGCTCTACCCACTGAGCTATGCCGCCCCGCAAATATGTGCAGATGCTCACATGGTGTCAAAATGCAGGGGTGACAGAGCAGTTTTGGGGATTTAGTGTTGTACTTAAAAGTTACAATCCTGAAAATGTACATGTAAATACTTTTTTTTAAGATACTCTTTATTGTGGGCTTATTCTAGACATAACCTGACCTGCAAAATTTTCAAATCACAAACTTTTTGGCAGCACATTTTAGTAGTTAATGTCAAGTAGAACCTTCCTACTTCTACGAAATGACCTGTAAAGTTTACGTCCACAGCATCATACTCAAAGATAAAGGCAGGTAGTGTCGAGTTTGAAGAGGAACTGCATTTATAGTGGCAACCAAGGAGACAACAAGCTCATAAAAAAGACCTTTGGTGGGACTGATTTCCTGTAATGATGAGACAGCTTATAGAATGGAGGTCTCTTGTCAACTGCTGTAGCAATGACAATCTGGTACTGAAGAGCTAAAAACTAAAGAACTTGTAGCTGACCACTTCAGTAAAAACCAAGGAGAGCTACTACTGCTGGCCATTCACAACCACGTGGTAGAGAGAGTGGATCATTTTAAATTCCTTGGGACTACCTCACACCTGACCAATCACCTATTTATTCAATTATCCCCCTCCGGGTAAAAGACTCTCCAGTATCAAGACCAGAAAATCTTGCTTACACAATACCATCCTGCAGCAGTCTGCATCCAAAATACTTCACTGACTGTATAAGTGTAGTCTCCTTAAGCTGATGCACTTTAATTTACCCCTTTAGGTACATATGGTTGCATTAACTGAATTATACTTCCAACAGTTTATGTGTAAGGACACTACTTGTATTTATTGTGCGGTCATAAGTTCATTTTATCTTTGAGTACAATGAAATTAAAAATAATAATAATAATAATAGTAATTTAAAATTAAATCCAAATCAACTTTAAAGTTGATATTGCAATAAATAATTGAATCTTGAAGCAACCATATTTCATGTTTGGCACTGAGGCTAGACTGGCACAGCAACCCTCAATTAATTTCAAATGCCCCTCTAAGATTTGAAGCACTAAAACTCTATTGCAAGTATCGCATATCAGAATAGCTGTCAGTTAAACAAAAACGGTAATATTCAAGATTTACTGCTTTAAGTCAACTTTAAACATAGTTAAACTTTTGACACCCTAGTTGCAAGACACTCAGTTGCGTATCCTGATGACTGACCTTGCTGTCATAATATTTCTCCCGCTTATCTGTCAGCACAGATCGAATGACGGTACCAGCATACTCAATCACCATCTCTCCGGCTTCAATGTTTCTCTTGCAGAATAGCCCACGCCCATGGATTAAAGACCTGAAGGGAATGGCAAACAGAGTGGGATTTGAAAAATTTGTTCTGTACTTTCCAGGAACACAAAGAGAGAGAGACATTACTTTAAGAGATGAGCATCAGTCTACGTTTCTTATTCATTACCTGTAAACTCCTACTGCTTCTTTTGAGGTTTTCTCCAGGTGTCTGAATCTCATGGCCATGGGAAGCTCAGTGCTGGTGGCTCTCCTGTGAGATACATAATCGCGAACATATGTATATGCTCATCACAAAAAAGTTATGCTATGGACAGTCTCAGTTGAAGCGCAGATCGTGAATCAACTCTTTCAATTTTGATGACTTTCTAATTGTTGCTAAAATATGCAGTCGAAGTACAGATGGTCTTACCTGGTGGATTTCAGTGGGAAATCATCATCCTCTTCATCACATGGGGCTGATATATCAGGGGCCTGTCTGTGCTGTGATGCCAGGAAGTTGAAGATGTCAAATGTTGACTTTCTACATGGAGAAAGGAAAAAGTATGTAATCAAAAGGTAAACAAATTTATTTCAATGGCCAGTTCACACAGAATGGATAGAGAAAAAAAACGTTTTTTGCTACATGACCCAAACAGACACATAAGCTTTTGTCTATACCGTGTGTATACTTCCGCGCGTGCACAGCCACTTGGGTTGAGGGGCAGCTCCTCCTCTGTGGGGTCACAGCGGTGGAAGCGGAAACGATGGCGCTTGCAGCTGGCGGCTCCCTGCAGCTGTTCCAGTAGGAAGATGACTGCATCATGGACAACGCCCAGCACACGTGGCCCTCTCATTCCGCCCAGAGGCAACTGCTTGAGATGGAAGCCTGCCCTAGCTTCTAGGACACCATTGATCACTGCACGCCAAGCCACTGATAGGGTAAGCAGGGGAGATGGGAAAGGTGGGAGAATCTAGTTCAATTTCAAATCAAGCACTTTTTCCGGCTTGGTGTCTTTATTTGTATTATTCAAGCAGGAACCTTAAAAGTGTTTAAAACACTGTTTTTATAATGGCCGAGTATATCACTGGAACGCTCTCTGTCTTCCATAACAATATCTACAATATCAATAATCATTTGGTTGCTCACTGACATAGTCTAATCTCTAAATGGTATAGTAGAAGTAATTGAATCCTCTCGAACAACAACATATACTCCGGGTCATCACTTTAATTGGCTAAGTCATGGTCAAATCCCTTGTAAACCTGCTTGTTATTGGGTGGAAACATATTACTTGGGGTTAATATAGCTCTACTTTGCATCTCGTCTCCAACGCATCTATGTAAAATTAATTTAAAACAACATCTTGTAAGTTATTGCTGAATCAGACCCGTTTATTAATTTGGAATATGAGAATAGTTTTGCATAATCTAAATGTTGAATTAACCAAGAAGAAAATTAGATGTGACCTGAGCTAAATTTTAGGCTTGACATTGAACCTGTGATTTACAGTACTTCTGGAGACAAAAAACAAAAACAAAAATAGTTTTCTCCAGTATTAAATACAATAGGTACTGCCAGAAAGCAAGTGGGTAAACAGTGAACAGAGGTATCGCTCAAGTCTTACCTTCTATACTGTCAGCCTTCACAGTGAAGCCATCATCACTGGTAATTTCAAAGCGCAGGTGTGGCTGGTGCATGTGTGTCCTGTCATTGTGTTTAGGAGCCAATATCTCCTCATCTGAGCTAAAACCTGAGTAAAATTGAATAAGTGTTTCTTATTTACATGCCAACATAATTAAAAAAAAACTTACTTCATTGAGAAGATGGTTGTCATTAGAACTAAAAACCAATGGCTTGAGTTAAAGACTATGGACAGACACATTAAGCAAATTTCACCTTTTAAAGCAGTCAGTAGAGTAAAAATGAAATGCTTAAATAGCAATGAAGCCTTCAACACAATCATGCAAATATCAGGAAAATAAGTTGATTTTGCAGAAATTCTCTTTTACATTGAGTCACCAACCTGAATAAGGGCCCCATTCAGAGAGGTCTCCATGGCGAGCACTGACCCAGATGTGCGATTTACCCTGGGTGCTAGCATTATTGAGTGTGCTGGTAAACTGACTGTCTGCCTGAGGAGGCGGAGGCAAAGGAGACTTTCTAGGTAATTCATCAGTACTGATTTTCGGCTGCTCAACAACCTTCCCTTGGTTAAGATCAAGAACCTCTTTCATTGTTGGTGCCTTCATCCTAACACCACTGGCTCTGTGGGAAGAAAGGAATATGATAGAATAAAAAAATAATAATCTGATATCACTTTAGTGGCCCTTGAGCCAGGCTTCTTGAGATGAACCATCTCATTTTCAAGTATCACAGTACCATCTGCAGATAAATTAATGTGACAATCACAGCATTTTTATGGTAAATAATTGATAAAAATGGAGAACAGAAATGGTCCCTAGAGAGGAACGTTGTGGTACATATCCGTTTCACTTTTTATAAATCTAGTCCGTTTCAGCTGTTTTAACAGGAGCTTTAAGTGACTGATGTGCATATATAACTATCAAATGCAAAGATAACCTTCCAAAAAAGAAACAAATTCAGAACTCCCTAGAGAACTAACCTTTTATGTCATTGACAAAATAAAACCAGTTCAAGTGGTGGGAAATATCTCAAAATGATTTTTGCGGCCAAAAACATGTTCAGTGATATCTCAAGGCAATATTAAGGTATAATATAATACAAGCCAACATTTTTACTCATCAATTGAAACAAGCTTTATCTAGATGTTGCAGTGTTCGGCTCCCCAAAAGCTTTACTCATCCGTCCTTTAAGGTTTATACAAACCAAAGGACCTTTAGGTACTGTATGAAATTGAGTTATGCATGAAGAAAATGTTAAAAACTCCTACCCTCTTGATACAGTTTTAATGTGTAGATAGAAAGAAAGGGCATAAATAATTATGCTCCACAATAAAAAAATCGTGAAGTTCAGGTTAATTAAAAACAACTTCTAGTTTTAAAATAATGTGCTCGAGATGAATAGCACGTTGCAATAACTCTTAGTGCGGCATTGAGATTAATGTTTAAACATAACACCAGAATTAGCCCATTTTGTTATGCCAATGATTTATTTACTAATTAAATTCAGTGCTCTACACATCCATTTTAATTGGTTTGTATTCATATCAGTCCATTTTGACATTTAGAAAAATAAATGGCTGCGGAAAACATATATTAGGTGTTATGATCTTTTAAAGAAAGAGATATGTCAATGGAATTTTGAGATTATTTCTCTTTTTTTATATGGAAAGTGCAGCTTAATGAACGCTTAGAATCAAATATAAATAAATATGCCAGATTTAGCCACCAGGCTGATTTTCATCTGTTGTCCCAGGCAGCTAGGGGTTCAGTATCTTGCTCAAAGACACTTGAACATGCTCTCTGTAGGAACCGGGGATCAAATCACCTGTATTATCATTATTAGATAACCACCTTACCTGGGGCGGCATAGCTCAGTGGGTAGAGCGGTTGCCTGGCAATCGGAACATTGCAGGTTCGATTCCCGGTCCTGCATACAACATGTCGAGGTGTCCTTGAGGAAGACACTTAACCCCTAACTGCTCCCCGAGCGCTATATGTTGGCAGCTCACTGCTCCTATACAATAGGTTGGGTCAAAAATGCAGAGAACAAATTTCCCCTTGCGGGACTGATAAGGGAATCATTATCATTATTATTATTATTACCTCTTGTGCAATGGCTCCCCATCATAATAACGAAAGGGTACCCCTAATAATTATGAAAGGTCCATTTTACATGTCATGATTATTCCCCACATTGTGGGAGTGGACACAGACTGAAATGGAGTACAGGAGATAAAGGGTGGATGCCATTCTTGACACCCTATGGTGGGTTCAAACCCGTAGCCTCTGGGTCATCAGTTCCCAAAGTCCACCCTCCAACACTGAGCTACCA
>OMLC01050227.1:0-60953 GCA_900302585.1 Regalecus glesne | reverse complement strand
CGGGGTAAGGCTATTATTAGCACTGAGCAGGGGAGCTAGTGTGTGTGTGTGTGTGTGTGCGTGTGTGTGTGTGTGTATGTGTGTGGGGGAGGGGTCTTTCCACATTGAGAGAACACTAAACCGAATGTGATGCTAATAATGCATTCCCCTGCAGGTACGTCTTCATAATTGAGAAAGCCTATCAAGAGAGTGAAAGCCATCCAGAGAGCTCCATCTACACCAAGTTAAAAGGCATGGCAATTCAGGGAGACAATGTCCTGGACACTGTGGAGTATACTCAACCCCCAGAGGTGAGACCATCCCATTACATTCACAGAAGGAGCATAGCACATGCTGCAGTGTAATCTGGAAAGTAGAAACTCTCATTAGCACTCATTAGCATCTATTTACGCTATGACTCTTTTGGGCTCTCATTACACTTTCTCCCAAACTTCCTGTTTTGGACATTTCTGTTACAGGGTGGCGATGTGATCAGCGCAATACTGAGACGTGAAGTCACATATGATCAAAAGCAAGGAACCTGCGCTGAGGTGAGAGGTCAGCAGGAGTTCCCGGGATCAGAAAAACAGCAACAACAGGGAAGAAATATGTAACGGGTGGGATTTGAACCCACCATCTCTAGACCGTCATAGTGCGTTTCACAAATCACAGCATCAAAGCTAGTAAGGCAAAGTGGTAGAGCAGTATCAGCTACATCGGTGGTGAGCACTGGGAGGATATAACATTTCCGTGACTGAACGATTGCTTTGTTGCAGCATTTCTCTGTTGCCAAGGCCAACTGCACAACAGATTCTGACTGTATCACTGGAGAGGTTGACTCTGATGGCCACGGTAAACCCATTTCTACACCCTCCTTACTCAAGCTTTCTTCCAGTTTACTAGGTCTGTCTGTGCTTATCTCACTGAACATCCACATTTAAAATCAACCCGCTCTACAGGCAGGAGGACGGGGCGATGTGTGCCGTACTACAACCAAACCTTTAACACTTGCGAGATCCAGACTTGGTGTCCCATCGAGGAGTTTGCCGCTGTACGGTATGGGAGACTCATCAGTGGCCTACAGCCGCTGGTATTGCTCAAATAAAGCTGATGATGCTGTTGTCATAACGTATGGTAGATTTTGCTCAAATGCATCCCTTACCGACTTCAACAGGGGACCAGCATTGGAAGAGGCCATCAATTTCACAGTATTTATTAGGAATTCAATCCACTTCCCCAAATTTAATGTGCTAAGGTACGATTTATCGTGACTCTCCCGACAACCTACACAACCATTATAAAAATACATCCTGACGTATAACAGGAGATTTCACTATTTGCTTTCGAGGTGTATTCAAAATGCCTGTTATCTGACAGAGGAAATATCCAAAACTCCTCAAACAAAACCAAGATGTGGGAATATCTCAACAAGTGTCATTATGATGAGGAGAAAGAGCCGTACTGTCCCAAGTTTCGTCTGGGCTACATCGCGGAGCGAGCACGGGAGAAGTTCAGTGAGCTCTGCAGGACTGTGAGTGTGCGACGTGTACTGGAATGTACGCGTGTATGTCTGAAAGTTAAAAAAAAAACGGACTTGCGACGGCATTGATTAAAGTCCGCTTGTCGTCTTTTGTCAGGGAGGAGTGATTGGTGTTTTCATCAACTGGCAGTGCAACCTTGACCTGGATCCTTCACACTGCAGGCCCACGTATTCCTACCGACGGCTTGATTCGCGAAAGGATCTGCTCAGAACGGGTTACTACTACAAGTAAGCTCTAGCATACAACTAAGGAGTGTTGTGTAGGTTCAGTGTTCATGTTGATTCGTCATATGACTCTTTCACCTTATTTTCTGCCTTTTCTGTCTCCTTCATATCCGGTGTGTGATGGATAGGTTTGCTAGGTATTACAGCAAGGATGGTGCAGAGTCTCGCACGCTCATTAAGGCCTATGGTATTCGTCTGGATGTCATTGTTTATGGACATGTAGGTGGAGAAAACCATTCCATTCAAGTGTTAGGTTGTTTCACAATATTCATTTTTTTCGTGGTTCCCTTACCTTGATCATTGAGCATGCATAAAGACATGTAAGGTGGTTTATTTATAGCTGCATATTTAAATGAATCTGATTCTTTTCTTCTTCTTTTTTTTACAGGCAGGTAAATTCAGTCTAATTCCAACCATCATCGATACAGTGACTGCTCTGACATCAGTTGGAATTGTGAGTATTTGGTTAGTTGTTTTTTTTTTCCTTCACTGTCTCATAACTTTCAACTTTGCACCAGATCCACTTTCTGATTGATTATCAAATAGACTGACACAAGGCACAACCAACTTGACACTAATCTCCATCAGTGACACCCCCCCCATCCTATCAATGAGCCTTAGACAACACAGTCACCTCTGACCCCCTTGGGGGGGGGGTCATTTCAGTTTGCGTTTGAGGTGTTTTTCTTTCTCTCACCACACAAAATGGTCTAAATATGGCAAACCCCCTTTTTTGTGATCAATATTTTTATTGTTTTTCATGGGGGGGGTTTACAAACATCAAAATCCAAAGCAAATTGTGAAAGGTAATAAAGTAAAGAAAAATGCTGGTGAGGTTGATAAGACAATACATAAAGCAACAGACATAGTTCAGCAGGTACAGTAAATCACTATCAAGCTTGCCTAGTTGTTTTTGTCCCTGGCCCAAGACATTATCTTGGATGAGAAAGAGTTCCAAGCTTGTACAGTCACTGGTCAGGCCTTATTTAGCCGCACAGTTGTATGTTCCATGTTGACAATGTTAACCAGGCTATGGATCCAGAATGATTTCATACACAACTCAAAATTTTTCAAAATTGTTTTCTTTGCAGAGGTAAAGCCTGCAAATATCATTTTTAACTGGATTTGCTTTAGCTGGATATCAGAATTATCATTAAGGAGACAAAAAGCAGGATTAGGAACATAAAAAGTATCAAGTATATCTGCTAATGCTGAGTTTACATGACTCCAAAACTGAGAGATAACTGGACAATTCCAAAAACATGTGTAAGAATGTTCCTGGTGTAGTAATGTTGCCTATATGACAGTTGTTTCGGAGGGGGGGCAGAGTGGTAACATAAAGAAAAAGAAATTGAGGTGGGGCAATATATTCAATTTAACTGTATTATTTCTACCCTGAAGAGAGATCTTTCGATTCCTCCATCTATGAATGTCCGATCTTATTTTACTTAGCATCGTGTGGAAATTGTCTCTGTTAATTTTATGCATATTTTCAGATATTGCAATGCCCATATATGTAAATAAACTTATGGTCTGAATATAGGAATAGGAGTCCATATACTATTTAGATGCATAAGTGCAGACTTCGTCCAATTGATTTTGTAGCCTGACAGGCTGCTGAAATAATCAAATTACTTAATGACAGGGTGGATAGAGGTGTCAAAGTTATCCAGGAACAAAATTATGTCATCCGCATATAGAGATATAACATGATTACGATGACCAATTTTCACGGGGGAGAAGCCGTAGACTGCCTGATGGCTTGTGCTAAAGGTTCCAGAGGAAGGCAAAATAACAGTGGTGAGACTGGTGCCACGCTGTAGGGTAAAAGGAGATGAGATTATGTTCCCTGTTGGAACACTTGCCAAAGGTGAGTGGTAAAGTGCCTTGATCATTGCCGTAAAATTATGTTTGAAGCCAAAACATAGTAACACTGCCCACATTTATTTCCACTCTATCTTATCAGAGGCTTTCTCAGCGACAAGTGAGAACACTGCACAAGGAGTTGGGTGTGTCTCTGCCATATCTATAATGTGTAGCAGTCTTCTCATGTTATCAGATGCATAGCGTCCCTTGATGAAACTGCTTTGGTCCTCATTGACCAGAGATTGAATAACTTTTTCGAGGCGCAGTGCAAATACTTTGGCATATATCTTAAGATCACTTGTAAGTAGGGATAGTGGTCCAAAACTAGAGCATTCAAATGGATCTTTTCGCTTTTTCAACAGTAATGTGATGAGTGCTGTTTTTTCGATCTCTGTGGAAGGTTCCACTCTTGATCGCAAAGTTAAAAGAATCAAGCATGAGTGTGCCCACCATGTCCCAAAGTTTTACATAGAGCTCCGATAGCAGGCCATCCAAGTCCAGCGATTTGGCTTTATTGAGATATTTCAAAGCTCTATATAGCTCATCCAGCTCTAACCCAGCTTCCAGATCATCTTGGTTTGCTCGCTCAAGGCAGGGAAGCTCCGATTCGTCAAGATTATGTTTACAGCTTGCGTCATCATAAACATTTTCTGATTTATATTGATTTTCATAGAATTCTAAAAAAAATGTTATAGATGGCCGGTGGATTGGTTGTAATTTTGCCATCAGGCTCATTTATTGCTGGGATGTGAGCTTTTGTTTCACATTCCTTAAGCATAAGGGCCAGCCAGTGACTAGGCCTCTCAGAATCAAAGTAGAATGTTTGCCTTGTTCTATGCGGGATAAATTCTGCCTTTGATACAGCCAGTGTCTTGTATTCATGCTTCAAAGAAGTCAGCAGTTTAGACTGATCCTCCGAGAAGCTATGTTTTTGTAAATTCTCTAATGATTTTATTTTGTTTTCAAGATTTGTGATCTGGGAAGCTTTGGTTTTTGCCAGGGCTAAGGAGAATGAAATTCAGAAACCACGAATAAAGCACTTTGTGGCCTCCCATGGGATTTGTGGGTTGGGACAATCCTGCACACCCCTTTTTAGATAAAGTGGAATACATCAAATTCCATTCCATTACCACCAAAATGCAGTCTCTTTTTCCATGTCTCCACTTGCTCATCACTCGATTTGTCATCCACAGTGTTCAATTATTTGTGACTGGATCATGTTGACTTTAATTGACAAGAATGAAGTCTACAGTCGCAGGAAGTTCGACTATGTGAGTAGGAAGTATGATCTACTTTATTCATAGCTTGTAATTTAGTTCTATCTATAGTCGGAACCGTTTTTGTGGTGCAAAGTGCTGGCATGTTCAAATCCCATAGCAACTTCTCCAAATTACATTTTTGCTTACTTGAACCTCTCCAACTCTGTTGTAGAACTGCAATATTTGGCAAAATGTCAGTTGTTCATATTACCAAGGCCACAAACTGTTGAGAAATGCATGAAGTATTTCACTGCAAAATGTCAAATCATGCTTCAAGAAGCTCCACAGTAACCAGGCATGCATGTTACTTAATTGCACCCATATGACCCTTATTTCGTAGTAGTCTTAATTTACACTGAAGAAAAATTCATTCGGGGATATGTCGAGAGAACATTTCCACAGTCATCAGGCTGACTCACATCCTCTGATATATCCGCTGAAGTTTGTCATTTGCACAAAATTCCACAGGTTAGAAAAGAGCCCACAATGCCCATTTCAACCGAGCTCACGATCATCGACTATGGGTCAAACCATTCAGACCTTTCAGAGGGTGTTCCGCTGGGACGCCGACAACAGCGACAACTCAAGAATGTTCGCTCAGGTGTCTTGCAGAGGCCCGGTGATGAAAAAAGAGAAACAGGAGGAGCCATGGACACCGAGGGATTCTGCAGTGGCAGCTGACACTGGCCTGTAGAGTAGAGTCCATCTCAGATCTTGTCAGTGTAAGGAAGGACCTGAGCTCTATCTTAATCAATAAATTCTACTTCTCGCTTGAACTGTCAACTACAAAACCCAGGGAAAATATGGATGTCAATAAATGTGGCAACAACTTAATACATTAATAAATATCTTTTATTTGCTTGGACTCTAATGTCAAAATGACCATGTGTCTCTCTGACTATATTCTATAAAGTTTGCATTGTCTACAGTGTAGCGTTAAAACAAACGCTCGCTCTATGAAAAAAGCAACACTCAAGAGCAGTAATCAAATAACACTGACCTTTCCTACAAAATGGTTTCTCCAATAAGATTGCGGAGAAGCATATATCCATCTGAACTCCTAAAACAGAATCACACAAACTTTACGTGATTCTGTTTGTGTGATTTAATGGCATCGTGATTGGGACTCAAGCCACGAGTTATTAGACGGAGTAGAGCCACAGAGAGCCACATGCATCATCAGAAAATCGTGTGGTAATTTTTTGCAAAGAAAACAATGCCCATCATCCAAAAAACAAGGAAACAGTATTAATCCTAAATGCTATAGGTATTACCGAACAATCGCATTTCACTACTACACTGTGAAAAGAAACTCGGCGGCTTTCATCTAAAACAATGTATGAGAAAGGCAATAAAAATACAGTAAATGTAAAGGCTTATGGGTTCATTTTACAGGGTAGAAGACTAAGAGCTACCACTCCTTAATTTGAGACCTTTGTTAGTGAGGAACTCCGAAGAGCCAATCTAATTGTGTCTTGGCTCATACCCTGAAATATGATTACTGGTCAGGGAGATAACCCATCAGCAGACAAAATGAGTCGTCTGAGGGGGTAATGAGATTACCATGATGGAGGTTTATACCTTGAGGTAATTTTTATACCCAGCAACATGCACACACTCCCAGCAAAGTCAAATAATTAATCTGCAACAATTAAAAAAACTTGAAGTAAGCTTTTGTCCCTGAATCATGTGAAGGTTTTAGTCTTCAACATCAGAACAGACTCTGCTGAGAGGCCTATTCACAAACACACACCAGATGTGCCAGTATGGTTTGGCATCATAAGTGAGGATGTGAGGAGGATATAGCTTGGGCTATAATGTAACCTTTTATCCTGAGATAATTAATGTGAGATACATCGGCAGCAAAGCAAAATGGAAGCAAGGCCAATTAGTGACTGTTAAATAAAGAGGTCCTCTCACTGTCTGTGCACACTGAAATTACAATGCAGAATGGATATCCCTGGAAAAGTGTTGAACTGTAAATGCACGAAGCCAAATTAATTTTAACTCACGATTTATAAAATATTTATTGAAATGTACATGAAATGGAAAAATCCAACTATAGATACTGATAAAAATTCTGATACAACATGGTCAATCAATGCTGTAAACATATCTACAATCCACATTTATTTCCCAAGCCATACAGTTATGATTCCTGACTATACACAATCCGAACTACATCATGAAATATAAATCATCAGATCCTGCTGAGTCATGCTGACCAGTTATGGCAAGAGTGAAAAGTAAAAAGGCTTAATTAGTTGGTTGATGCACTTCCTGTAGCAAAAACAGATTAGCAAAGGGTGTCCATGAATCATATTATGATTATATCTGTGGGAGATATCAGTTAATGAGCACTCGAGTTGATTTGAGGGCTCATGACCAGTAGCCAATCAATGGTCTCTCCAAGGAAACTCATGTTGAAATGGGACGCGATGTTCCTGAACACATTGATCTGCTCTGAGAAGTTCTTTGAATGGGAAAAACAAAGAAAATAATTGGTTTGAGGACAATGTCAGTTGGTGAAGATTATTAGGTATTTGTTAGTGAATAAAGGGTCACAATAAAAGGCATTTAGAGCACACACCTTGGTTGGGAAAGTCAGGTCAAAGTTTCCAGCACAGTCACAGTAGAGGGGCATGTTTGCCGTCTTCACCCCTTTACACTTAATACATACCTTGCAAAGAAACAAAGACATTTCATTAACAATGAGACACTCAGAATGAATGAGTTGTTCTATATCGAGTAAATTATACTAAACTATTCAAATGAAACGTTTTTAACTTGTAAATGCCCACAAAGCACAAATGACCATTCACTTTTCTTAAATTTCTACTTTTCCAGTAATAACAACAAATAATGTCTTGATGCTTTCTCAATAATCCAGGTAAGGATGTTGCAAAAAAGTTGAATAAATTTATCTGATCATCATAAACGTTTAGTGGGACACACACACTCACTAAACGTTTTGCGATAATAACATCTAATCATTGGACAATAATTTATCTTGACAGTACATGGACATTCAAACTAACCAGGTCCTGTAGAGTGAAGCTCATCAGTTTCTTTTGAAGGGCATCCACAAGAGACATCTCAATAGACTCAGTCTCATACTGGGCCTGACAGTTGGAACAGAACCACTGGGGAAGGACTGACCCATCCTATGGATTTGACAAATATTTGAAACATGTTTTTCACAAACATCTGTTCATAAAAATTCTTAGATGGAATGGTTAGGAGAGGAGTTAATTTGATTTAATTGGCAATTTCAGGGATAAAAAAAATAAAAACTTGGGTTTCCAGAGATTATTTGACAATAGACAACAGAACTAACAGTTCTCAGTCTTCTCATCTCTGACCTGAGCCATTGTTGGATCCTTGCAGAGGTCAAGGTCACGACAGAAGTTGCAGTGGTGACAGATGACCTCAGGCAGGATGTAGGAGTTACAGGGATCACAGAACTGGGCTTCTTCAGAGAACTCTCTGACGTCCACTAGACGCAGCAGGTCCCTCTTCAGTTTGTTAACCTGGTTCAATATGTTGGTATCCAGTGAAAGCACCTGCAGAAAAGAAGGATGGAATAGGTATATGATGTAGAAATACATGATTCACAATGCCAAAAGGACATGTTTAGGGTTTGACAACTCAAGGAAGCGTTTAAACACTGCAAAATAACATGTTACCTTTAATGATAGTATCTCCAAAATTAATACACAATTTATAATCATTTTAGTTTTATATACACCCCATTAAGAACAACACCAGGATCCTCAGAATATTGGAGACAGTTTGGTGCTGATAATAGATGACCATGTTAAATTTAAATCCCTAACTTGAATACGGCACCAATATTAGCATGATTGTTGGTTTACCTGGCACACATATTTGACAAACTCCAGGGCTGGGTTGTTAAGTGGCAGATGGGACCCAGGCAGCACAGGGAACATGTCGGACTGCTGACTCACACTCCTGGTACCTGTCACCTTCTTCTGGATTTTTTGAGTGATGGTGAAAATGTTTTGAGTCAGCTCATTTGACACATACTCCTGGGAGAAGGAGATCATACCTATGGAAGCAGCATTTTAAAACATTAAGACATCTAGTCCTGTGAGAAAAAGCAATGTAATTAGCATGGAAAACAAACCCTTAGAGGGTCATATAAAATGAATACTAGTGATGTTTAATCAAGTGATATAGTACAATGAAAAACTCACTGCTAACTCACAAAAAAGGTGAATCGGTTCAACTGCATAAGAAATTCATTCAGAAACGTTTCATCACTCAAACAGGTGACATCTTCAAGACTGAAGATTTCAACTGAACCAGTCTCCCTGACTATGACTTACCAGGGAGAGCACTTAAATCTCCTGCTGCCTGCTGGGAAGCCTGGCTGCCACCCCGCCTTCTGATAGGCGTTGCCCCTGGAGCATTGCGTCTTAGCTCCTCCTTCATGCTGTGGTAGACAGCTGCAATATAAGCTGAGAAGGGAGCAAGTGCATTAAAAAAATGAGTTGGGTGATGACACAACATAAGAGACACAAAATAATGAGACCAATAAAAATCAAATATATAGATTATTCCCCACTAAAACATAGCCAGAGAAAACTGCTAATATGTGCAGTAACACAGTTCCAGGTTGCAGTGTGATGGCAGTATTGACAAAATATTGAAAATGCGTTACATTATTGTAAAATGTATATTTACCTGAGACAATCATCAGGAAGTATTTCTGACAGGAGGCAGTTTGTGGCAGATACTGCATGATGTTCCAGTTGCTCTCAATCAGTTCCTCCACCTCATCAGTTTCTCCATCGCCATCATCTTCCTCACCAGCAGCTTGTTCCTCTTCCTCATCACTGCCTTCTTCCTCATCATCATTGCCTTTCTTTATCTTCTGACTGGTTCCATCCTAAATTGACACATCGTAGAAGTGATTTCCATATTCAGCTTGAATGACTGAAATGGCAAGAACCAACTAAATAGTTAATATATAAGAAAGGAATTACTTTTTGAGGCTGAAAGTATGATAGGAGGTCATAAAAAGAGGTAGGATCATTGATAGATGAAAGGATGGATAAATATACTGACCAATACTTGGCCATATATCATTGAAATCGAGCTAAAATCACCTGAACACCCAAAGGAATTCATCCTTATGGATAAAACCTATAAGTCCATTTGAAAGTGCTGACACTCACATGTGTACTAGCCTCACTGACCAACTAATGTTCTATATTTCAATAAAAGGAAGATCAGTCTCTGAGTTTGAATCTTAAGTATTCACCCATAAATTGAATTCACTGTGACTGAAAGATGGCAGCAACTGGTATTGAAATGAACTCCCTTAATTTTTAACCAATACTGCTAGATATAAGATTTGAACTTCCAACCTTCTGTTTGATGGATAGACAAACCTTGCCACTTGTCTGGTAGAGTGTACATATCCGACTTTACAAAAGCTACGCATGAATAACATGAGTTATTCATTTAAGCATTTTCAGAGAGGGGAAAAAAAAAACAAGAGACCATTTTCAAAAAATGTATAATGGTGGAAAAGCTAATATGGTGGACATGGGGAGGGTCTCACGGCAAACCTGGACAGCACATGTAGTTTATGTCATTTGGGAGCTACCCTCCTAGGTGAAAGTTAATTTACAGCAATATAAGTAAAAAATGGAGAGATAAGATTGCTATTTTAAATACCTCTCCATACAGGACGCTGGACGGCAGTTTACCCTTAACTCCTCCATAGTTGGCTGGGTCCATCCACAGCAGGAACTCCCAGCATCGGGAAAAAGAGATAGACAGGGAATGGAAGATTTCCCGGGAATGTATGCTAGAGGGAGACATGGTAAAGAATTAAACAAAAATAAAGTGACTTTCATTTTTTTGGGACACTTAAGTGTTATTTACTGAGGTAGTAGGATTGCAGAATGGGTGAGAGTAGAACACAGGACACAAGGATGTCATCTAACGAATTACATATTTATTGTGGGCTGTGCATGTGAAAACATGTCAAGATCTATATTGTAATCCTGATGTGGGCAATAATAACTAAAACATTTAAATGTATTTTCATCTCCAACATGATCCGAATTTCATTGTATTTCTCCCGGATTTGACTTGCAGCCAGCACAGGTGGAATTGGTTCTAAAAATGTGGGGAGTTTGATAATTACACAATCCCTGGGCATAACACCCTAATAATTTCCAGTGGAGGATTAATTTCCAATTTGTGTGCTCCTGGGTAAATCCCATTAAAACACAATTTCTTTGAAATGATTTTTAAACTTCACAACTGGTGTGTTTTAATCGTGATGTGCAGTTATCGCACCTGTTGGTGATATATTCCACATAGCCAATAGCGTCATCTATCCTCCGTTTTTTAGTACACAAGATGATCCTGTTGAAGTTCCCATACACCACAGTGGAGCCAAGACGCTTAAACTCTGCAACCAGCCTAAAAGCAGGATAGGAGGACGCTTAATGGGCTAATCATTCTTTTTAATACTGCAGGATTGTAATTTGAAAACAAATTGAATTAATGAAAAGCAAATGAGAGAAAACATTTGAGATAATGTTATTGTTATAAATATATGACAGAGGGCAAAATGCGCGCTCTACTGAAGTAAAGGTTTGTGCACTGTAAGTAATGCTGAAAACTTGACAAGTCATTCAGTGGTAAAATCTTGTTTTCCTTAAAACAAGTGGAACAAAAAAGGTATCTACTGGATGAGATCATTTAACTTGTTTCCATAGCATTCTCCCCAATTGTGTAAGGTCAATTGAAATAACAATGGAAGATAAAATAAATCATCTTGAAATCAGGCAGATCACTCTAATACCATCATGAAGTCACTTCATCTGGTATACCAAACTAAAGTGGCTAGATTTTCACGGACTGCTGATTGAAAAGACACTTACTGTAAGAAGACCTTCTTCATCATGTTGTGTAGGGTGCGATGCAGAGCTGGATCATAAAGTAGAGAGCTGGGGGAGTGTAGCCAGCGGTAGAAGTGCATCACCTGATTGTCTGCATACACATTGTGGTACTGTGTAATCTCCTTGACCCAGCTCACTACCATGCTTTTCAGGATCCTGCTCATAAGCAGACACTCAGATTAGTAAAAACATGAGATAAAACCAGTTAAGATACATCTGTAAACCATATTAATGGATGATGTGTGTACCAGACATAAAAATAAAGCCGGACACCCTTCCAATAAATTAGAGAATTTCTCTCATGTCAAGGTATAAACACTAGCAAAAGCTTGAATATGGAATACACATCTGATAATACAAATTGTGATCGTTTGGTGGTCATGCACGAACGTAGGTTCTATACCTAAAAGTATTGGAGCAGAGGGCTGTCTCGTCATAGCTGGCCAAAGCACTGGCACCTTGGTTCCCGGACATCATCTCCTCCAGTGAAGCCTGCTGGATCACGTCAAAGCTGACACCCAGACTGGCCCCTCCCTCCATGTCATTTACATGCTGCGACTGTAGGATGGTGTTCACAGCTAGGCTCTGCAGGTCAAGCTCCACACACACTGAGTGAAGCAGGACAACCAATGAACACATGCAAAGACACAAACATAGGAGTCATTTCAATCAACTACTAGAAC
Source organism: Regalecus glesne (assembly GCA_900302585.1). Taxonomy (NCBI): domain Eukaryota; kingdom Metazoa; phylum Chordata; class Actinopteri; order Lampriformes; family Regalecidae; genus Regalecus; species Regalecus glesne. The sequence continues at coordinate 48,457 of OMLC01050227.1, read as the reverse complement.
TACAGGGATTCAGAAATCCCAGTTTTGTCTCTGGCAACATAAATTATTTACTTGTGTGATGCTGTTTGTCTAACCACTTATGGATGCAATCGTGGTAAATAATGGAATTTTATTGGTGCACACCTGTGGAGTAACACCCCTGTGCATTGATTTCTATGGAGGCCTTCTCGTCACTCTCCATGACCAGGCGACTGTCATCAGCTTCCTTACCACCCAGGTCAGGTCTGGCCGTGGGGGATAACCACAGCAGGTGGTTGTGCTTCCGTAGGTGTCTGGCTAAGAACAGATCTGAGCCAAAGATGGACACATCCTGAGGCAAGTTTCCTACTGGCAAGTGGTAGTACCTGAGACCAAAGGATGAATGAAAGATGAGAGCAATGAGATGAAAAAATAAAATAAAACGTTTGGACTTGTATAAGAAAAAAAAACAGACTGAAAATACACTATTCAAATCGCTTCTTTTTAAGTATGCTGTCATTAAAACAAGAGTTGTAAAAGTTGGGAAGTAAAATCCACGGTATTCTTTAGGGACAAGTGTTTGCTGGAGTGGGTGAATGTGAACATGAACCAGCAGTTTGTGACTGACCTGGCCATGTCAAACGCCTGGGACAAGCAACTGTCCAGGTTGAGATAGTGGCATATCATACGTCGGGCGCCGTGACGTTGCCAGTCCAGCACATTATAGCTGATCTCATCCACGACATGCACTGGAACCACTGGGAATTCCTCCAGCACAGGCATCCCGGCTGCTAGGCGCCGCAACTCCCAGTTGGACTGCACTGCGATCAGTGTGGGGCCACGACGCTCCCCCTAGAGATAACAGTCGAGAAAGATCATGAAAGGGGCTTGTTCAATTATCATCAGGGTTTTCATTCCAAAATGTGGTAAATCTTTGATAACCATGGTTATCTATGTATCAATCAACCGAGTGAAAAGGGAAATATGCAATGTACCTTGTAGCTGAGCAATATACGTTGCAGGGCCCGTTGGATTGCCTTAATGTCATTTTCGGCCCGCACATCAAAGTTGTGTTTCTCTGGAGGTAGGAGCTCCTCAGTAGTTTTATCCAGGAGGGCTGTGCGCTCTGCGCCATAGAGGGTATTCAGGTTGGGCATCTGGTTGCTTCGGACCTTGCGGATTGAAACAATGAGGGGCCAACCAAGATCAACTTTTTCTCCTTTAAGCCAAGTATGTGTAAAGGTTGCTGGCATAATGATGAGAAAACAGTTCTGAACAAGAAGGTTGTCATTTTGACACATCCAAGCTTTTTGGATCAACCGGGTCCTTTGAGAAAAACTAGAAAGTCTCAATTGACAACGTATACAAATCGAACCCACAGCAGGTTAATGGTGGTATAAAAAGTGAAAGATAAGTTGTATTGCTCTTACAGTATCCAAAACAAAGATGCTGGCCTTGCGTTGTGAAGGAATAAATAGACCAAACAAAGCCTTGTGACCCTGGTTGTGGTGGTACAGGTAGATGTGGCGAACACTCCCTGAGAGAAAATGAACAATGTAAATATACTATTCCCCAACATATCAATATAATTTTATAAATTTTTACTGGGTAATCCATAATGGTGGGAGAGAATTTGGCAGTGATGTGAAAAAGATCTGAGCTGGATGATGTCCACTGCAAATTATGCCTTATATTAGACCAAACTTAAATGTCTATTTGCAGAGGAAATAGAATAAAGCAACAGATTATAACATCACTAAGAATAAAAAGCAGGACTTAAAGTGAGAGACTTTATGATGCATAAATATATGTAAATCATAAAGCTGAAGATCATTCTGATGATAAGACCGGCCCAGTAAGCCAACATGATGCCCCAAATGAAAATGATTGACTTTTTTTGTTGCTACAGACAAGTGTTTTTATATATTAAGTTCATGGTAACACTGCTGAGTGTATGAAATAAGTCGTACCAGGTTCCAGGTAGCTGAACTGGGCCAAGGATTTCATCTCTAGGTGCTCCAGATCAAAAGTGTCTACCTCCCTGCCACCCAGAGCTCGCACCACCTGCCTGTTGACCATGCACATGCAGCCCAGTTGCACCAGGGCACGGAACAGCAAGGGGACCTGGAAGAGAACATACAAGATCACATGGTGTATGTGTACAAACATGGTTTTGAACAACTAACAAACCAACTGGCACATTGATTATGGTAATGGTAATGATAATGGTAAAATCACTAAATCAAGTAGAGGATTTATGATTCAATTTTGATTCAATTTATGATTTATGAGGATTTATGATTCAATCGATAAATACGGCTGGTGAACGTACTGAAGATAAAAGACACTGCCCCCCTAATTGCTTTGCCCTGTGATGGACTGGCAACCCTTCAAGGATGTATCCCCGCCTTTCACCCAATGAGAACTGAGATAGGCTCCAGTTCCCCCGAAACCCGATTTCGGATAAGCGGTTGACAATGGATGGGTGGATGGCTGGTACGTGAACTTGCCCTGTGACATTGGTACTACTAAACTCAGGCTATTTGCCAGTTGATAAATATTGGCAGATAACCTGAGTGGCAGAATTGAAGATGCTAAGATTTTCATTGGGAGTAACAAAGAAGGATAGGATTAGGAAAAAGTATATTAGAGGGACAGCTCTTTTTGAACGATTTGGAGACAAAGCAAGAGAGGCAAGATTGAGATAGTTTTGACATGTGCAGAAGAGATACTGGCTTTATTGGGAGAAGGAGGCTGAACATAGAGCTGCCAGGCAAGAGGAAAAGAAGACCAAAGAAGAAGTTTATGGTTGCGGTGGGGCAGGACATGCAGGTGAATGGTGTTTCAGAAGAAGATGCAGAGGAAAGAAAGAGATAAAGAAGAATGATCTGTTGTGGTGAACCCAAACGGAGCAGCCAAAAGTAGTAGAATTAGCAGATTTGAAATTGATACATTATTCAAAGACAAACACATGCAAGATAATATTCTCAAAGCACTACTAGCTGGTAAATGATACCTGAGTTTCGTAGACTCCCTCAATGTCTGGGGCTGAGAGATCGGCATTGATTTCATTGATATGTTCCTGGTACATGTCTTCTGATACAGAATATTCATACAAGTAGTAAACCATATTGGAGCGAGGCAGCATCCGGTTGACCTGAAGACAAAAGACTTGTCAAGATTTTCCCACGTAAATCTTTTTTATTTGTCACAATACTAATTAGAGATGGTTGTTTGAGGGGGGGGCTCAGGTGGCGTAGGGGGTTAAGGCACCCATGTTCAGTGCATCTCTGTTTCATGCAGTTGGGTGTTCAAATCACAGCTGCGGCGTTTCCAGCCAGAGGTCCAAAGTTAGTGGGCCATAATTGGCTAAGCCTCACATGGGTATAGTGTTTATGTTTCGATTAAGTTCTGGGTTCACTAGTTCACCTCTGAGTCATCCGAGCGCTCGCCGTTCAGTGAACAGAAAGTACTCTGCTTCGTTCTCCTCCGCCGGCAAAGCACTGTGTTTCCCCACAAGACCGCGATGTGCAAAATAGTGAGGGCTAGTCGTAATGCCACTTGGAAGACTCACATGCTACGGCTTCCTCCTTCCTGTTGACGTTCTAGAGGGGTATCAACAAGACTGACCCAGCAGTAGGCAAGTCAGGGAATTCAGGTGGGAAAAAAGGGGATACAATTAAACTATGATCGTTACCTAGCTCTAGTGCTGCTCCAGTATCTTTTGTACCATGACTCTACGTACTTGTACGTCACTCTGGATAAGAGTGTCGGCTAAATGCCTGTAATGTAATGTAATGGACTGATCACTCAAGAGCACTGTATAAGAAGGGCCAAAGCAGACTGTATCTACAAAAAAGACTGAGGTCTTTTGGAGTGCCGGGGACACTCCTTGAGACAATTTACAACACAGTAGGGGCACCAGCCATCTTCTATGAAGTGGTCTGCTGGGCAGAAGCATCTCAGCTGTGGACAGGAAGAGACTTGAGCTAGCTCTGTCCTGGGACGCCCCTCAACACTGTGGAGGTAGTGGGACAAGGGGGGGTGATGGCTAAGCTGTCATCCATGATGGGAAATGGTTCATATGGGACTCCCTTTGCTACATTAGAGAGCTCCTTCAGTGACAGGTTACTCCTTCCAAGGTGTTTGAAGGAGTGTTTCTGCAGCTCTTTCCTTCCTGCAGCTGTCAAGACTATATAAAGTAATATCTTATCTCATCTTAATCTTTGTTTAGAAAGTATACATTGTAAAATATGTGTCCTTAATTTCCTTACCTGAATTATTGAGCATACATTTAAAAGAAGATAATTACAATGGATTTTTTTAAATGTGCAGCTGATTGATGATTAAAAAGCTATTCATTTATGTACCTTTTTGTATGCGGCTCCATCTTCCTGTTTAGGGACTTTCTGATTGACATAGAAAATTCGCGGGATGTTGAGCTTCATGCAGTGGAGGTCATTGCCAATCACAGCCCACAACTTGTAGAGACCAGGGTGACCTGTCTCTGCAATCTGGGAGGCAGGAAACAAGACATTTACTTAGTCAGGCAGTTTCTTTATGCATATTGACAACACTTAATGTTTTAAATGACCCAATATACCATACATTTCTGTATCATTTTAACTGTGGGTAACCTGTACAATCTGCCAAGGCATGTCAAGGACGCTGCGGGCTGTTCTGCGTAGGAAGTTGCCCAGGCCTGTGGTGGGACCATCTCTGATCACCCCTCCTCCAACTGGTTGGGCCTCTCCATCCAATAATCTCCTCTTCTTCTTCATTTCCTTTCTCTGCTTCAGCTGCAGCTCCCACTTTTTCTTATGATAGCGAAGCCAGACTAGACGTTCCTCCTGCGCAGACAGAAACCCGATATATGAGACACCAATAAAGGGCAAAGACTTTTACGTTAACACTAACTGGGGATGATTTTGTGAAAAATTAATTATAAATGGGAATATTTGGTCACTGTTTTTTTTAGGGGGGCAGCATAATTCTATGGGTAAAATGGTAATCTGGTGATTGGAAGGTTGCAGGTTTGATCCCCAGTCCTGCAGAGAGCATGTTGACATGTCTCTGAGCAAGACACTGAACCCATTATTACTCTCAAAGTGCCACATGGCAGCTGCTCACTGCTCCTGTAAAATAGGAGGGGTTAAATACAGAGAAGAAATCCCACTGGCCTGTGTCGTATGGCAATAAACTAGGGCAAAATAAGAAAGTAAAAAAATAAAACTGCAGCCATCATAACACTTTTGCACAATGCACAATCATAGAATAGGGAATATGAAAATAAAGGTTTTAATATAGACCATTCAAGCTACAAAAATCTACCAAATTAAAAAGGGTTTGCCTGTCAATCTGAGGATATGAAGCCTCCAATATGGACCCATGTACAAATGCAACCAAGTAGAACTTTCCAAAACGAAAGGTTGGCTATATAACCATTTTGGTCGCAGTCTAGTAGCTTTGCATTTTCTAATTTTCCAGAAAATATTCAGGTCAGAGATAGAGACAGAGGCAGAGAGAGGGAGTGTAAGAAGTAATGGCTGAGTAAAATGCAGAGTGAACCATCATAACCATAGACAAAAAATATTAGGCTGATAAATTCAGCAGTATTTAAGATTAGCTGTGGACGTGCATGTAGGCATGCACACTGACACGCACACGCGCGCGCGCACACACACGCATAATCCCCCAACAGGCTTCTGTCTGGGAGAAATAATAAAGAGGCTGCTTGCTTACTCGTGTTGCACCCATTGGTGGTGGTGGTCCCAGAATCTCCCTCCAAGATTGTGTGAGCTCCAAATCCTGGGATTCCACCTGACTGTTCTCGCCCTGGGACACCCGTTTACGCTTGGTGCTGATTAAAATGGCTGGCTGCAGTGGCTTGGCCTGCACCCCAAAATCTTCTATATCTGTAGCTTTGCCTGGCTCAAGAGTCTGGTGGGCCACCTGACGGAGAAAAAGAAGGCCTCTGAGAGACAAGATGTGGAGAGGAGTTTGGGATGGCCAGAGAGACCAAGTGGTTGGAAACTGTTCTATACCTGGGAGGGCTGACTGGTACTCTCTCCACATCAGAAAAAAAATCTTCCTGTTGAAATGTCCTTGAGGAAAACACTAATTCCTTAAGAACACCAAAGGCTCTACTCTTTAGCTTAGCCAGTGCTTTAATCTACCCAGGAAGGGCGCCAGCGAAAAAGCAGTTATCTCATTGGTCAGAGAGTGAGTGTCATGTGAGCATAGTGCAAGGTCAAAGTTTTGGTGTGATGCATGACCATGATGACTGTTCCTTGCAGTGAACCTACCTGTCTCTTGCCCTCACTGACGAATAGCTCACTGATCTTCTTTTGCTTGTAGATGTCATTCTTCTCCAGAAGTTTCTTGTGAAGCCAGTCAGGGTGCCTAACTCTGGGTACTGGATTTTTCACCTTGTAATGAGTAGGAACAATAAAATTATCGCCAATTGTAGAGAAAACCAAAATAAAACCTTTTATTTTCTTTTTACCTGTTGCAAAGCTGCTGGAATGGTAATGATTTTTTGGATTGCACTCCCCAGCCTCTCAATATAGTAGCTCCAGTCAAGAATCTGGATGGCAGAAAGTTATTCTTAATATTAGGGGGACACACAAAAAGGATTGTATTTATATAGTAAACAGAGACTGCCTATTGGTTATCTATGTGTCTACTATCTATGAAGTATGAGGAAGTCTGTCTCAAGACTTACAGTGCGGATGTCTAAATCACTCAAGGTGGGCATCTTCAGCCACTTATGAAGGAAATGCTTTTTTACACTGGGCTCAGCTTGGAAGATGGCTAGAGGTATGGCCCTAATGGAGAAAACCAACTCAGTCACATACTTTTTAATTTCTGCTCTCATATAATTCATGATGATATCAGCCTTAATGTTAGAGAACCAAGTATTTGACTAGACAAACTGGGTGAAGGAAGAGAGTAAACAACACTCTGGACCTCATTTAAATCACATTATATTACAGGCATTACATTAGCAGATGGTCTTATCCAGAGCAACGTACATGAAGTGAGCAGTTAGGGGTTTCGACCTTTCGATTGCCAGACGACCGCTGTACCCACTGACCTATGCTGCCCCAGCACATGGTCTAAAGTGCATGGAACAAGAGCATTTAAGGGTGTGTCCAAGTCCACTTTTGGGATATAATCTGGGCACAAAGTAAGGTGCAAGGCGCAATGAGGTTGTACTTGGTCTCTTAATAAATCATAGGTGTGTTTAGGGCATAATATGAATTAAACAAGAAAGAATGTCATCTCCCTTTCCCTGTAAAAACCAGATGCACTTGTTGAAACTAGTTCCTAAGATTTATTCTCTTAGCTTCTGTTTTACCTTTCTGTGACAGGGGAGCCCTCTGGTTTGCGGGAAATGACATAACGACAGCTCAGACCAGCATCTTTAACCATCTGGTCCCCCAGGAACTCAGCTAGTCTTTTGGCTGTGCTGATAGAAGTGGATTTCTGCTCTCCATAGTCCTCGAGTTTCCTGGACATAGAGCGGTTCTCTGAGATCAGCTCAAACAACTCTGCATCTGGCATATTGGCAGCCTGGATATAAAGGCAAATTTAAGATAAGACAAGATATCCTTTATTAGTCCCACAGGGGGAAATTTGCAGTGTTACAGCGGCAAAGTGGAGAGCAAAAACAGAAAGGCATAAAATCTAAACAGGCATGGAAAACAGGAGCAATGTAAAAAAGGGGAAATATTACAAAATATTAACAGTATACATAGTATAAACAGAAAAACAGACTCAGCATTTAAATTTACAGTTGCACGAAAGGAATATGTATATTAATGAAAGGAAACAAAAGGAGAAAAGAGAAGATCTTCAATCATTTAATGCAATGTAAAGTTTCGACTTGTTAACTTGCAGACTTGTAATATCTAATAACCATCTTATATCTCTTGGGCAAAGATAAATTACCTTGCTGTACAGCACATCCAGCCAGTAGTCTGCCACTTTGGCCACAGAATCATATACTTCCTCCAGAGTGGTCCCTTTGAGGAAAGCCTCAAACACAGAGGACTGAAAGATCTTAATTAGCTGGAGTTCTCCTCTCCTTTTCACCTCGAAACCCTTTAGCTCAGCTAAGGAGCCATCCTCATTGAACACAGCATATCTGGATGACAGAAAGCAACCCACATTTATTGTCAATTTTCTTCTCTATTGAACAAACATAGTCAGAGTTAGAACTGGCTACTAGACAGTACTTTTAAATCACTGGATAAAAAAAGAAAGAAATCAATACTCCATGTCTGTAGTACCTTTTCTTTAGCTTCTTCCCTTCTTCTTTGGAGGCTGGCAAGATCATGGCCAGATAGGGCCCATCTACCTCAAAGAAGATGCTGTTCTCTGACCGGGTTTCGTAGGTGAGGGAGGCAGGGTCAACCAGTTCTTGGTATTGGTCATTAGTGAAGCCCTCCTTTACCATTATGTTCAGCATGGCCCCTGGATAAGAGATGGTCACCTTGGGTTTCTTCTCATTACTTGTCTTCACCACAAAGTTCTCAGGAAAGGTGTTGGGGAGGACACACCAGATACCATCAGTGTCCAACTCAAGAGGCCTCCTGACTCACAGAAAACAAAGTGGGCCCTGGTTATATTAGTAATCCAGATATTTAGCTTGTAAAACTTGATGCGTTTATTCAGAGTGGGCAGGTAAAGGGTCAATGTTTAGTTAAAACATAAATTAAACAGAGAGGAAATAAAATGGAGCCAGGGAACAAACTTGAGGCCTTACAGTTGCAGGAGAGCTACTTTTACCAGTGGACCAATGGGTCACCATACGGTCGGTGTCGGGGACTATGTAATTTCTACTGGAATGCTGACCTCTATTGTTCAGCAATGAGAATAACAACAACAAATCTAAAGGGGTCTGCCAGCTCAGTCTTAATAACTACTATTCAGCCAAATCTGCTGAGATTTAAGTCATGTTATGCTTTTAAGAAAGCAGAATCACTATGCACTGAAGTGCTAGCATACGATGTGACTGACTTTCTATGACAAAACAGAAATAATTTGAGGCAACAAAATGACCCAGTTTTAAGAAATGCCATCCTTCTTCCAGGAATGTTGTTTTCAAGTACTCATGTCAACAAACATCCATCTTATCTAAGTGTTTATAAGAAAATACCTTTAACATTAGCACAAAGCTTCAGAGTCACTGCTTTGCAGTTTGGCATGCTTAACAGAGCCGCGGTGGCTCAGTGGGTAGAGCACAGGCCTGGGAATCAGCCATTGCAGTTTCACATCCCACCGCATAGCTGGGCAGATGTGATTGCATTCGTTGTAAAGTGCTTTGACTGGTTGTCAGACTAGAAAAGCACTATAAAAGAACATTTACATAACAGTACTATAGAGACTCCAAGTGGATCTTAACAACAAAATATTCACATTTTAATTATTATGACACTCACCCTATTTGCTCAATGAGCTCCCTGGCCTGAGTAATAATGTTGGCACCAGTATAACACACAATTCCTGCCATCTCCATGGAGTACCACCGCGCCCTAAAAGGAACATAAAAATATCAAAAACAAAGACACTTTTGGGTCAACAACTATCAGCCACTAAACAGCGAAAGTCTTACCCTGGGATTAAAGCAGAAAGGGTTGTGTAATAGACGCAATCAATTTGGGGAATAATGGAATATAATGGCTGTGGTAAAAATAATTTCCTGAAGAAAACTGAGGTCAGCTCTTACCCTTTCCTCATGACGTAACCATAGAACGAGTTGAGGATACATTTGTGAGCCAGCTGAAGAGAATCATAGAGGATCTCCATGTTCTTACAGCGCTTCACTTCAGCAGCGTCTCCGCAGTCCTGAGCCCCTGCAAGCTTCTTCTTCCATACCTGGTAAGCAGAGTCGGGGGGTTATTAAATATTACTTTACAAAAGAAAACAAAAGAAAAAGTACTGTGATTCACTTTGTTTCAGGGTAACGCTATTTTATACTTACTCTCATAAGTAATTCTACTAATTCTACTATGACTATAAGTACGTGTGTGCCAAGGCAGCAAAACAAGCATTTCATTATGAGAATAAGTGCATATTTGCTTTCATATATAATAAATAAACATTAAACTATTAACAAATGTGTTATCCATCTAGCCATTGTCAAAATCTTATCTGAAGTCAGGTCCCAGGGGAACAGGAGCCTATCTCAGTTGAGAGGGCAGGCATACACCCTGGAAAGGTCACCAGTCCATCACAGGGCAGAGCAATTATTGGAACAGTGTCTTGCTCAAGGACACTTCTCTGCAGGTGTGGGGATTGAACTTGCAACCTTCTGATCACCAGAAAACTGCTTTACCCACTGAGCCATGCTTTAAAAAATGTGCTTTTTGGAGAAATTCTCGACCAGGGGCCTTATGTGCAAGACTTTGTGGACTAAATATTTACCTGTGAACAATTAGATAAAACTGCATACACACCAAAATATTCTGAGTTATGAAACATTGTGCATCAAATCATGTACCCTTTCCCTTTGTAAATTTTCATCAACCTGAAATTGTGTACAAATGCACAAGCCTCTCATCCAATCAAGTTAACTACCAAAGGTTGCCATAAATGGTTTATGAAACACCTTTTTGGATTACATGTGCAGATACAGCCCAAGTTTCTCAACCAACTATTTCTTGGTGAACAAAATTACCAAATGAACAAAGATATGTAATTTCATAGACTGAGAAATGAAGATGCTTCTTGGTGAGGGAAAACATAATTATTTGATTGTCTGTCATCTAGATTCTCCATGAAAAGAACATCCGTTGAATGTGAACATGTTATGTCAGTGAGCTCCGAGGCCCATGCCATGAAAAAGATTTTCAAAAATGGCTACAAGAGCAAGAAGCCCAGATAAGAGGTGCATTTAGAGACCGAATTCATGAAAATTACCTTGTGCAGCCCTTTGAAATCATAACGCCGGTCTCTGAAAGCTCTGACTGTGTCAACATAGAAGGAATTTTCTCTCTGACAGACAGTGGTGACCCTCTCCTCCCGCCTAGTGAGATGTATCTTCTTATAAGCCTTCTTACAGTAGTCTGTAAATATAAAAAGAGAACATGGTTTTGATCTTATGGCATGCTACAGCTAGAAAAAGTTTTCCAATCAATAGACCTAAGATTGGAGGCTGATAAGATTCTATTCTGTGCAGAGGTTTCTGAGAAGATTTTTGTCATTAGTTAAGATTTAGTGTTGAACAGTGTAACTATTATACAAATAAGGAGGGAATACTGAAACCTATGATTAAAATATTGTTCCTTTCACCTTCTTTTTGTTCAGTGGCCTATTGAATAATGAATAGTGAAACTCGAGTATTGTTCAATTTGCCAATGACACGAATAAGTTGCTTTAGGACCCATTTACTGTACCCCACTTTTGGTAACGATTGACTTTGGACACTGGTGTTGATAATATAGTAAATGGACAAGAAAAGGCCAGGTAGCATCTTGGCAGAGCATAACTCTTGAATGACACTACAGAATCTGAAAAGAACTCACCTGCCAAGCGTTTCTTTTCATGCTTTGCTTGCTCCTCCCGGTTCAGACTGTGGAAGGCTCGAGGTGGACCATTAGGGAACAATGGAGGAAACTTCTCTGACTCTAGTTGCTGCTGGATACGATGAAACTCACTGCGACTGGCAGGCACTGGAAATAGAGAGCAATGGTTTTATTTACATGATCAACAGAACAAACAACACAAAATCCCATTGACACAAACTTAATTTCTTCAGGAAACAGATTAATAACTCAAAACTTTGTTGCATTATTCAATAGCACAAACATTTCAAGAACAACCTACTGATTTCCCCTCTCCACTGCCACGTCATCCTCCTCTGGCAAGTGGCACCAGGTTTATTGAAGTCACAGGCAGCACAAATAGCCTCATTAACCATCGCAGATGGCTGCATGTGTAAAAAAATAAAGTACCAAAGTTTGAGAATCAATATACCTTTCCTTTCCCATGGTCTTTTCATTACTCCACTCAAAGCTATGGGGTTCTCTTACCTGCAAGCGATTGGTGAGGATGATATTAGGGTACATAGCCCCAACATCCAGATGGTAGATGAGAGGGCATTCTATCCTGTTTGGAACTTCTTTCAGAGAGATCAGTTTCTGTTTGATCTCATTACAGACCTGAAGACGAATGAAGATTAATAAACAGAACAAATGTTGGCCCTGACAGCAAATCTTAGATAATGATGGAGTGCTGGGGAGACTCTCCCTGGGGTTTCTTCCCATTTTTTCTCCCTGTTTAAGTTTTTTTTAAGGGAGCTGTTCCTTATCTGATGCAAGGGTCTGAGGACAGGATATCTGTTAGTGTAAAGCACATTAAAGCAAATTTGTAATTTAGGTAGAGTGCATGCTTGGGAGTGATGCATTGCAGTAAATGTGAGGCATTCATTGTAAAACATTTTGAGTGGTCACTAGACTAGAAAAATGCTATATAAGAACAAGTCCATTTATTACATTTACGAATTAAATTGAAACCCAGTCATTGTGTTGAGACTGATTATCTGGGTTTCAAAAATAATATCTGACCTCATTGAAGTTGGTGACCTGCTCCAGAGGGACCTTCTCTTCTTCCTCAACAGCGTGACGCATTGTTTTCTCAACTCTTTGAAGTAGAAAGTCAAATGCTGCTGGGTTCTGTTGATATAACAAGCCACAAAGTCACAGGGATCTTTAATTGTACAAAAACTACTCAAATCAAGAATTGCATATTTAGATTGCATGGGATAGACTGTACCATTTTGAAACGGCAGGGAATGTCACTGCGAAATACACCTGACTCCAGGGCCTCTACATGGCCTCCCACATAGGTCTCAGAGTCCAGGACATGGCCATCATCTGTCAGCTTGTTGAAAACCTGCTCCTGCTTGTTGGGGAAGATGATGTTGGCGTGGAAGGCCTGCACCATGAGCAAGGCCTCACAGAGGGTTCCAGAACCCTTACGCAGTACCTGGTGTAAGAAAGAACATTAAAACATGTCTTGTATAAATACACACACACACACACACACACTTATACTTGAGATAAGGAAACACAACAGTATCAGAGTGTGTCAGTTCCAAGTTGTTTTTTACAATAACAATGATGACAAACCTCATCAGGCTCCATAGGGATGATGGTGCACAGAGCAAAGATGAAGGGGTGAACATATTTCATATAGAGATAATATGTAGCCACCGCATCCGACACAGAGTAGGTGGCTAAAGTCTGAGAGAAAGTCAAAGAGAGATCAGTTAGTGAAATTGTAATGACTGCAATTCAACAGCATCTTGATCAATCCCTTTGCTCAGGTATGCTATTAAAAATTGTAGACCTCACCTGTGGTTCCTCTGTAGCCATGCGACACATCTCCTCAGGGTCTAACTCCACAGGGTCATAGCTCAACTTGGCCTTGGCTGCTGCCTTTAGGTTATGGCTGCCCACTGGCAGGTAGCTGTCTCTTTTTACCCACCTAGGACACAGGGAGATACAATAGCAAGTTGTTTAATACAGGTATAATATAATTAGTAAAACAACTACTTATGTTTTGCAAGAATGTAGAAACACACCTTAAACAGTCCATATGGATAGCCTGACTGGACTTGTACTCTCCCTGGCTATCTTTCTGGAAGCCAATCTCTTTGTGCATATTCAATCCATGATGAGCAGCCCTAGTTTCCACAAAAGGCCTAAAAAGAAGGAGAAACAATGACGGGAAGATGACAAGTGAACTACACAGTCTAGAAACAATATACATTTTGATTTTGAAGAGATTTTAAACAGCTCACCAATCAAAGAAGTCTCCATTGTAGGTTACAAATATATTTGGCTTGGTGTCTTGAACGTGATCAAACCATCTTTGTATGAGGGCTGCCTAATGTGAAAATCATGTAGACACAGTATTAATAATCCAAGGATAAAGCTTTGCTAACAATAGTAAAATAATACCTTATATCTTTGACGTATCTATGTGTGTGTCATGCCTAGTTATGCCCATCACACACACATAAACCTTACTTCATCAACTTCATTGAAAACAGTGAAAGGTCCTTCATATTCTGGCTTGGGGGTAAACTCAAAATCCTCAATTTCCTCAGAGACAATCTCTCTATTTGTAATTAGGAAGCCCTTTAAAAGAAGAAACAATGAGTCATCAAACACTTCAGGAACAAGTAATTCTCACACACAGAACACTTGCAGGGACATCCAACACTGTAAAAGGAAGTAAAACCCACTTGTCCATCAATCATGTAGGATATCATCATAATCTGATCTGTCTCTGCATCTGGGAATTTCAGAGGAAGCTTGGTGGTTTCTATATCAAAAGCCAAAACAACTGGGTCCTGAAAGAAAATAAAAATGATATTGAAAAGTCACCAGTAGCTTCAACAATTAAAAAGAATATCCAAACAATGTAAGAGAAATCAAAAATGGTCATACTGGGCGTTCCACAAGATCATCTCTCCGTACAATGTCTGGTGGGTAAGCACTGCTTCTGTATCGAATATTGTACCAGTGTGCCTAAAAAACAAATAATATTCAGAAAACTAAGACTATGGAGATGTTTTCTTCAAAAAGACAACAAATCCAATATCTTTACCACATGGATCTTGAGGTCAATGGAGAGCCGCACGTGGTAGGGCACATCATACTCTCTCATATCCACTATGTTGTCCAACTGGTCAGAGATTTTTTTTGACATCCCATCCTCATCTCCTGTCATCACATTTCCTCCTGACAAGGCACTGGGGAACAGACAGGGATGTGAGGAGGGCAAACCAAATATAGATATAAACAGGAAATAATAGCAGCAAAGTGAATGACTGAATCTATCAAAAGTTGACAACTTGAAATGATTTCGTACAGAAAGTTTACATGGCAAAGGGTTCTAATCAAAATGTAAATCTTGTTGATCTCTTCTAATAGACATACACTACCTTGATAACATTGCGGTGTAAATGTCATTGGATTGCTCTCGCTCTCTGTTCTTGCGCACAGCTGGAGAGATCTCACGTTTGACCTTGATGAGGTCATCCACAGTGTTGAATGACAGTTTGATGTAATTTCTCTTCAGTCCAACTAAGTGGTTAGGCTGTGGGGTACATGTCAGTTATATTTGAGATGTTGACTGCTTTCAGACCTTAACATCAATAAAATCTTATCACAGAGCCCAAAGAGCACATTAATGTAGATTGAAAACAGTACAGCTGTCATGTAAAAATCTTAAAGCTTCACCACTTAAAATTATTTTTTAATGAAATTAAATCTATCATCAAGTTTATTTCACAGGCAACTGGATTATTTGACTTTAGAATGTGTGTGAGTATCAATCCAATTTATAAACCTACTCAAAAATGTATAGCTTTTAGAAAGAAAAAGCAAGGGATTTAATTTTTGGTAGATGCAAAGCTTTCACTTGCCAGCAGCAATAAAAAGATCCCATTAGGATACAAGGGGGGTTTGTCAATAGTTTGCATTCTCACCAGATCTAGATCCTCCTTGGGGAGAACTTCAAGTTTTGCCACCTTTCCTTGAAACTTCTTGGACACGAATGAGATGACTTCTCTTTCACAGTTCTGGATGGAAGGTTCAGATGTATTTCAAGGAGAGATTTAAACATCTTCATATGGCATGTAGGTCAATAGCAGGTTTTTGCTTACCTTTTTAGTAGCTATATAAAAATACGGCTTAAAGGGAAGAGCAACCTATAAATGAAAATAATAACAAAAAGTGATCAATTCATATAGTCAGGTTAATATGTATTTTAAATAAAACATTTTACCATATTATTACATAATAATTAATTTATAGAGATTAGGGCTAAGTCAAAATATGTCGAAAACAGCTGAGTGTATTTTTAAAAATACACTGTCTGAAGTGATCGCACAGTGATCAAGATAGCTTGTGACACAACTAGGTGCTTTTCTCCATCATAGTTATTCTCACCTTAAAGCGGCTGCCATCTTCCTGGATGAAATAATAATCCACAGCACTGACCAGTCTTTTATCATCATCCAGGATCTCTGTCTAAATGTAGTGAAAGTGTTTAAATGACATTTCACAATCGTGGATGCTCTTTGGGAACATAGAAACAGATGCACGATGACCCCCCTCACTCTCATACAAGCAGATAGCTCGCTAGCTAGATCGATAGATTGATCTCATTTTAACGGGACAGGGAATATTAATGAACATTTAGAATCAAACTGGAGCGGCATGGCTCAGTGTGTAGAGCGGTCGCCTGGCGATCAGAATTTTGCGGATTCGATCCCCGGTCCTGCAGAGAAGCGTGTCGAGGTGTCCTTGAGCAAGACACTGTTCCCCTAACTGCTCTGCCCTGTGATAGACTGGCGACCTATACAAGGTTTACCCCGCCTTTCACCCAATGAGAACGGGGATAGGCTCCAGTTCCCCCGCGACCCAATTTCAGATAAGTGGTCGACAATGGATGGGTGGATGGATATAGAATCAAATGTAAATATGCCAGATTTAGTTAGTCACCAGGATCATTTTCATTTGTTGTCCCAAGCAGTTAGGGGTTCGGTGTCTTGCTCAAGGATACCTCAACATGCTTTCTGAAGCTACCGGGGTTCACACCATCAATCTTACCATTGCATTACATTACAGGCATTTAGCAGACGCTCTTATCCAGAGTGACATATAACAAGTGCATAGGGTCAAGGTACATAGGATACTGGACCGACACTAGAAGCTAGATATACACCCCTAGACAGACATACGCGTGTGTATGTGTGTATGATAGGCTTACAGGGTGCATGTTGATGAGCCAGCCTGTCTTCTCTCCCGGATCCTTCATCCGTTCAAAACCAAAACGTGCGTCCATCTCGTCGGTAAACTGACAACGCTCCAGCCTCTTAAGGGCCGACATTGAGGATCCGTCATCCCTGGATGAAATCACGGATAGCAGATTCAATAACTACCGCTGGTTACTGTTAGACACACACTTTATACTGTTGAAAATAAAAGCTTAGCACGGCTTTGCATTTATAAACGATTTGAAAAAAACCCGAATTGCCATCTTAATATGTAGTCAAACAGACTTACTGTTGATTCTCGGGATCTCCTTGTCCTCGGTCGGTTCTATACCTTCCGCTGTTTTGCAGAACCATCTTCGAATCGTGGTCTGGCGAATTATACCAAACCACAACACTCTCTTTTTAAAAAGGATAAGCTATATAACTTCAGCTGAGTTTGATAAATACAAATTGTCTTGGAAAAGTTCTTTTTCTATACCGATGGCAGACATTTAGGGTTCCCGGACTTTACAGAAGCTGTCTCATTCTTATTTTGGCGCGCTTCTGTGTGAATGCCACGCCTCCGTGGGCGGCGCTTCAGATGACAGGCCATGGCGATTACACCTCATGTTTACAATCCCACCGCGGTGGACGATCCGAAATATTCTAGTTGTTGTGTCGTCGGGAGGTCTACTTGACATTTGCAGCTAACTACTACTGTTCCAAAATCTTTATTATCCGTGGTAAGCTTTTCCCAACGCGATTCGAGTCGTTGAAGTTAAGAAATATTGAAAGATGTAGCATAAATCAAAACAGTTTCGATTCTTCAGTGTCAACACTGGGAAAATTGTCAAGAGGGTTTGATCGCAGCCGCTTGCTAATGTGTGTTGGGACGACGACAGCAGTTAATACCGTTATTCGTATGCTGAGGGAATTTAATTGCCTTTTTTTCGCTGGTCGTGTTAAGATAGCTAGTTCAGCATCACACACAACTACTTATGTTTGGAACGTTTATTGTTTGTTCCTGGTGGCTTAGAGGAAATGCCAGTTTTGTCTCAAATCAATGCAAATACAAGTGCAACCAGTACTAGTAATTGGAATGATTGGAGGTTGATGCTTTGAATCAAAGGTCTTCTCTGTTTGTTTTGTTTATGCCATTTATTGTCCTAACTTGTTAGCTTGTCTAATCTAGGAATAGCCCACAAAAACAGCCCTTATATGATGTGTGCAGTTGAAACTTTCATTTCCTTAGCCACATCACACGTGAGTCTTGTTTTCCCTTTTATTAATGATCATTTGTTGAAAATATTTGAGTAAATTTGAACTTAAATACACTTAGAAATGAAGTAGCAAATAAGCATTGTCAACCATTCAATTTAGTTACAACAGGAATGAGTTTGATAATATACCTCTGCCTTTATTGTGAGAATGAGTGTCAAGTTTTAGGAAATCTGATGAACTGAAAAGAAAAAAGTATGAAGGCAACTGAGTATTTAATAATTTCAAAACAAACATGTGGAAACAAGGATTTTGTTCATTCAATTTTGTTTGTTTTTCCTCTTCTAATTAACCAGCTGTATACTTTACATCTCCTATTTCGCCCCCTTTGAATAGCTAGTCTACATTAAATGGCCATATCAATCAATATGCTTCATAATAAAGTGCTTCTTAATTTACATTTTAATTTGAAAAGTACCACATTATGTTATTGTGATTTAGTCATACTGAAGGTCAAGTGGTTCCAGAGGACAAACATATCTTTGTTTGACTGTACAGTTTAATGAATATATTACTGTTTTTTATACAGTGGAACAGTCTTCGTTTATGGATCAGTTTTGTCTTCAGCGACACCAAAACCTTCATTGCAGCTGTTGGTGTGATCTGGATCCTTAAACCTACCCCCTTCTCCATTCCTCCACTGTTGACCTTTACCCCACATGCTATGAGATTTCTTGTCTCCTCTGTCAGCTCCCAGAGATAGGCTGTTTACAGGCTAGTGGTTAGGGAAACCCACCCTCCTGCATGGTAGTTTCGATAATTATTCAAAAAAATTGCTAGTAGGAAATAATCATATAGCTTTTGTCATCTTCATATTTATTAATATTTGCTGATTTACTTTATGGGTATTTTCATGTAATTTAGTTTTGATAATGGATGTTACTCTCATTTATTGTAGAACATTCCTATTTGAGTCCGTCCAAGAGTGAGTTGTCCTCGTAGCTTTGAGGTCACCTCTGATCTTAGATCAAACTACAAATTGCATGTTGTGTGTAAACTCATGACCTGAGGTCCAGAAAAAGGTTTTGTAATGTGAAAGTTTTAACCTCAACTTTTAACTGATTATATTGAAAATGTTGCCTTTATTCATTTTTTAGCTCGGAGGATGTCTGTGAATGCTCCTGCTAGCAGCTTTGGGATTAAGCCTATTGATAGTGTTACTACAGAGGAAGATTAATATCAACGCCGTAAGAATGTCTAAGAAAGAAGAGGAATCTCCACCCAGCTGTGGTTTTATAGACCAGGAGGACAGGCCCGCTGCATACAACCCTTATCCAGACGGACATTGCTCATCAAAACAGCCTTCTACCTCAATAGATTATGAGGATGACAGTCTTTGGGCTGAGAGTGGCTCAACAGTAATTTCACAGATTACAGCAGTGGAAACCAAACCTTTTCAGTGTTCCTCGGAAGGGAAGGTGGATCAGCCATTCTCATCAGCCATCTCCCGGACACCTTCCAAAACGGTCATACCCAAGCTTTCTTCAGCGTCTGAGACTAGAAAACGCCTCAAGTTCATTCTTGGTGCATCGGAGGACAACTCATCAGATGAGGAGCCTGTGGTCACCAAACCTCCCATTGGAACACTTCAACCATCAATCTCTACCATCACCTCTCCTCCCCAGCCTCCTGTGACCTTGGCAGAAGTCGCGCAGACCACCTCCTCAGTCATGAAGTAAGTTCTCATCTTTTACTAAAATGAACCTCATGTCTGGGGCCAGGGATCTTTAGTTTTTTGTAGCTCATGTGAAAGAAGATGTCGTGAATAGCACGTCAAAAGCGTATATACATGACATGTTAGGAAAACACTGAATTATATTTATGTGGTCAAATAAGATATTGTGTGCAATATCTCAGCAGTCCTGAAGTGTATGACTCACACATACAATTTCCATCGTTGAAATGACTTACACCACCTTCTCTCCCAGAAGTTGTGTATTCAGAAATCTAGGAGCTGGGTTCACTGAGTTGATTTTGTTGTTTGACACTTCACCTCCTGTAAGATTCGACTTGTGCTTGCAATCTTCTGCCAGCTATGTGGTAGTCATAGAGAATAATTTTCATTTAGAGTGTTTCAAACTGGTAGTTGTCCACAAAAGTGCTGTATATGTGCTATCGTTCTATGTTCATTTGTTAGTCCTGCTTGCTCCACTTTGTTGTTATTCACACAGATGAAGACAAGAGACTAGTGGCTGTATTTTTGATGCACCCTAAGGCTAAAAGTAGCTCTTAGAATGGTGAATTTAGGTGGAAATCCTAAAAAAATAATGGGCTTGTCTCCCCTAATTAAAGACTCTTAAGTTTTTCAAGTTGAGAGGACTCCTTGGTCATTAAGATCAAATCATGACTGTCTGCCATTAACAGTTGCTGCTGTTAGACTGGGAGCTCCATGTGGGACTTTTTGTATGTACAAAATCTTGTCTTGTATCCAGCTTAGTTTCTGTTAGCATGGCGTCATGTTGTCTTTAGTCTATCTGATATGTGTTTTAGGAAGTCCCAGACATTTTATAGTGCACAGAGCCTACTTGATCAAGTCAGTTGTTTACTTTGGATTTCATGTATGTCATCAGGGATACTTATGTTTTCTTTATAAGACTATGGCAACAGGATTTGTGCTTTCTGCCATTGCATTGTTGATAATAATATTTTTCCCTTATCAGTCCCACAAGGGTAAATTTGCAATTATCACCATTTAACCCATCCTATTGTATAGGAGAAGTGATCAGCCACCATTTGGCGCTCAAAGACATCTCGGCATGCTTTGTGCAGGACCGGGTATTGAACCTGCAACCTCCAATCACTAGATGACTGCTCCACCCACTAAGCTATGCCGCCCTGTGTATACTGTATAGGCCGAGCTGCAAGTGTTTTGGGAAATCATCCAAACAAATCCATACTTTGGAGAGTTTTTCTTCTTTTGAAGAATTCACTGTTACCTGTTAACCAATCAATGTGTGCATACTAAGTGAGTGTGTCAGGGAACATCATCCATAGTAATGAAGTTCGCCCGCTCTCCTCTTAGCTCAAGACTTCATCCGTTTCCTTAGTTCCCAAGTTGGTCTCAGCTATGGATAGATTCCTGAACGTGCCTACCAGGCTCAAAGGCTCATGGAGCCCCTAAGCCAAAGCCTCTGCCTGAATGTTTTTTACTTTGAATTTCTTGTTACGTAGTCAGAGGGCTTAGTCATTCATATCAATAATAGAGTCCCACAAGTCCCACTGAAAAACTGAAAGAAACTACAGGCCAGTGTATGTTTTAGTTAATAATCTGCTGGTGTTAATTGTGTGTGTGCTGCAAATCCTGTTGCGGTACAAGGAAATTTAATATTGTGCTGTTGGCTGCAATCAATGTTCTGTGATTTCCCCCTGTGGGACTAATAATGGAATATCTTATATCTTTTGTTCCTCACCAGCCAGGGTGGGGGCTTTTACGAGTCTGTGTCCAGGGGGGCATTACCATATGATCTGCCTGTGCGCCCAGCAGTTTCTTGAATTCGCTTAATGATGGAACTTGTAGTGCCATTTAGGAATACTTTTAGTGCTAAAATAAAATACCTCATGAGTATGGGTGTAGGATTCAAATGATATTGCGCCATGCCATTTAAAGCATTGTGTGAGTGAGATGGAATTGCTTTCCAGGGTCAGCAGAGGACGCTGTTGCTTGATAAACTGACTGGTCATAGGGCTCTGTTAAGTGCTGTCTGTTATCACCTCACTGCAGCATGTTGACTTGGGTTATTATCACATGCCAAATGCTCCTGCACTATTATTAGATCAAGTGCCTCTGCCCATGACTTTGAAAACTGTGCTTAGTCTAGGGCAGACCACGGTGAAATAATATTATTGGCTGACAAACACTTTCAAATCCACTTCCTACTTTTTCCTCTTTTATTTATTGTTTAAATAGGGATTCTTTTCCAAACGGAATCATGAATATTTGATAGGATGGATATTTAATGTAGTCTTGTTTGTTGTTGTTTAAAAAAAAATCCAAGCGATCAGTTTGATATACCCGTAGAGTTTACCTGAACAGCCAAAATGAATAGTATTTTTTGTTTTGTGCGCTGGAGTTATAAATGTAGGAATACTCATCATTGAAGGATGTAGAGGTAAGGGATTTACTTTTACTTTACTTCAGCTTTAAATGGATTGGCCTCTTGTTCCTGTTGCTTATCTCATTTTGATAAGACAACCATTTTGTGCAAGAACCTTGACCTGCAAGAGCAAGCATACACATTAGCTATAATGTGTAATCGAAAGTAATTTTGTTTGTTAATGTGCTTCTCAGGTCATCCGTGATGACTCATGTCACTCAATAGCCTGGGACATTAGTTTTTGATTGGCAGATGAAGCAGAATATGAAAATCCATCTCGGGTATATTTGGTGTGTCTTTGGTTAACATATCAATAGCAACCTATATCGGCGTGTATGCATTTCCCTTTAGGGACGGTCAGCTGAGGGATAATTTGCCACACGTTTGTGGGAGTGTAGAGAGGAGGGGACTACCACAGAGAGGAAGGGGTGGGTGGAGGTCTGTGTTTTTCTTTCATATTTGTGATCCACACTTCTCAAGTTTATGCGATGATCTACAATGAAGGGAGATGGAAGTCAAAATCTTAACTGGTTTCAGTATCTGAAAAGGTATGATATGCTAGTGGTAATTTGTGGAATTTGAAATGCTCGCTGAATTCTTTGTTCAGTAAAATGTTGTGCACAACGCGTAGTTTTGTATAGTGTTATGTGGTTCATAAAAAAAGAACATTTTTACATTTTGAATAACTTTGCATGTTCTGTGGCCATGTTTACTCATATGAAGAATTGCAGTAAAAACTGATGCAAAGTATGAGTGCTGTTATATAACTGTGCAGTGCTTCTCTAGACACGTGTAGTTTTAATGAACTTCACCAAAAAAACACACTTCCTCTGGAGAGGTGCATGCATAAACAAGCAGGCGGTTTTCTACTGTTGTCATGACGACGCCAGACAATATATTTTGCTGTTGATAATACACGCGAAAGTGTATTATTATTGAAACTAAAGCACTCTCGTGTTTGTGACCAAAGTGATAGTCCCCTGTCGATACCTTCTGTTCTACTTTTGGCAACTAAGAGAAGCGCTCAAAGCAGTGAAGAAACCACAGGGGGGAACAGGCTGGAGATAGGGATCAAAAGCATTTGTTTCAAACATCAGATATGTCGCTGAACAAACTGAGCAACAATGTCATGTCAAAAGTCCATATGGCCTTGTAAAGCCTTGAACAATATCAGTCACTTCACAATAAACTGATGTGAGACAGATGGTCTAGCACTCCTGAAGCTACAGAAAGGCTGTTTTTTTTTCTCAGTGTGAGGTTTTGGAATCAAAGGAGACATGAGCTAGTTTTAAACTGCAGAGTACAATCTCAGCCCAAAATATCCTCGTAACATATATTATAATGATGTTTATCATAGGAAGCTTAGTCCCGTTTCCTATTACTACTACTGCTCATGCTGTTGCTAATGTTGCTGCATATTGCTAATATGCTAATGATATTATTACTACTCATGGTACCGCTACTCCTACTACTATTACTACTAATACTACTACTACTACTGCTAATGCTGTTGCTGTTACTTCTACTACTCCTACTACTGCTACTACTACTACTACTACTACTACTACTACTACTACTACTACTGTTTTGATGCTGTTGATACTGCTTTTACTACTGCGGCTGTTACTACTACTACTACCAGTACTACTACTCACAGACTTGTTCAGAGATTAGGTTTTACTATACTGGAGGTCAAGATTCAAGAACTTTAATGTCATTGTCCAAGCACAACAACACAAAAATTTCAAATCTAATGTGATCATGCCATTTCTTCTTCTTCTTCTTCTTCTTCTTCTTCTTCTTCTTCTTTTGGCTTGTTCCCTGTTTCTCAAGGGTCACCACAGCAGATCTTGTCAATCCGCATGATGATCTGACACAATGTTACATTGGATGCCCTTCATGACACAACCACTAACTAACCCTATGGATGGGGTCACAGGTAGAGTGCTGGATGCCATCTCAGGCATGGACAGGCATGAACTTCAATCCATGCCTGTCAGCTGTGGTCATCCCATTTCTATCTTGTTTAAATCCTTGTTGATGATAAATCCAGGAGACAGAATATGGATTAATTTTGAATTTATATCTTACTTACAATAAAAAAATTACATTTGTAATTAAAATGTCATATCAAACTGAATTTAGTTATTAAAATGGTTATCTGATACAATTTAGAATGCTCCCCCAAAACAAGTTATTGGTGACAATATGGAATGCATTAATTTTTTTTTGCAGTATCACATCAAAAGTGATAAGAGCATGGGGGTATACCAGGGTGTGTTCCACTTGAATTCCCGGACAGGATATATGAAAGACTTGGAACCAGTCCATCATAGGTGTTGCCTGATAAGGCTCCAACAAACAGCCTTTATAAATGAGTATTTATACTGATAATATTATACCCCTATATTGGCTTTGCTGGGGTGAACATTCTGAAACATCTGGTACCAGAAACCAAGAATATTCGCAGTTACTAATAGGTAGATGAGCTTGATTGTTTGATGAACATTCTGTGTGGTGATCAGTGATTAAGATGCAACTGTCAAGATAAAGGGAGACATGAACAGCTAGTCCTATTTAGGCTTGAAGTTTGACTTTCCTACTTAATTTTCAGAGCTGGTTTTCCTCTTCATTGTTGAAGGTATGAATGTTTGTTCCCAGTCCCTAGTTACCACAGGTCTGCAGCTGTTCACTACCTCGGTGCTTGGATCTGCTGTCGGGGAAGAAGATGTCAAACATTTACTGTCTTGAATGTTTCCTTTTACTTTGTTTATTTTATGTCTCTGCCTCAGCATGGAATACGCTCACTGCATAAACCATTCCTGCTTTGCTGTGTCACCAGGAAGTTAACCATTAGTTTTGTATGGCAGGCCTAGCATGTCTGGCCTTCATCTTATGAAGAAAGGACGAGAACACAGAAAAATGGATCTTCAGAGAGATTTCACAGTGGCGTCCCCTGCTGAGTTTGTCACACGCTTTGGTGGCAACCGTGTCATTGATAAAGTAAGAGAGATCCTTTTGTCTGTATGTCTGAAAAGATCATCTCTATGGTTTCTGTTTGACCATTGGTCCTGTTGGCTTTACCACTGTAAAACGTCCCCCTTCTGCCAAACTCACATTTTCTTGTACTTTTCTCATTCTCTTTTTGTGCTAGGTTTTGATAGCCAACAATGGAATTGCAGCAGTCAAATGTATGCGTTCTATTCGTCGCTGGTCCTATGAGATGTTTCGGAATGAGCGGACCATCCATTTTGTGGTCATGGTTACCCCAGAAGACTTGAAAGCCAATGCAGGTGAATATTGCCATCATATGTATTGCGCTGGTCATTCAGTGTTTACATAGGTTAAATAAGCATGAGTTGGAAGGGTTGAAGTGGCAGCTTGGCTCAGTGGGTAGAGTGGTTGCCTGGCGATTGGAGGGTTGGAGGTTCGATCCCCGCACCTGCAGAAAAGCGTGTCGAGGTGTCCTTGAGCAAGACACTGTTCCCCTAACTGCTCTGCTCTGTGATAGATTGGCGACCTATACAGGGTGTACCCCGCCTTTCGCCCAATGAGAACAGAGATAGGCTCCAGTTGCCCCGCGACCCGATTTCAGATGAGCGGTTGACAATGGATGGATGGATGGCTTGAAGGGTTGAAAATAAATTATACTGCAATAGAAAGCAATTAATTCCTGACACCCTACTCCATATAAGGAATGCCACAGGGGTTTCTACCTGTGCATCTAATGTCCAGCTGGGTGAAAGGAGGAGCCAGCCTCTCTGAAAATGGGAATTGATGTTGTCCATCACCTGGTGAATCATAAGTTATTTTTACATTAGTTAAAATGTATTTGATAATATCACTATCTATCTATGGTAAATCGTAAATTGACTTATTTTTATATAGTATTCTTCTACTTTAACAATCACTCTAAGCAACACAGTGGTGCAGCAGTTAGCACTGTTGCCTGATAGCAAGAAGGTCCTGGGTTTAAATCCTGTCCAGTTCCTTTCCGTGTGGAGTTTGCATGTTACCCCCTGTGTCTGCATGGGTTTCGTCCAAATGTTCCGATTTCCTCCCACCCTCAAAGAGATATTTGTGTTAGGGTTGATATCCCTGCCTGTTCCCCTGATCAATGCAAAAGGAGAAAGAACTGGAGTTGGTCCCCAGGTGTTGCAGCTCCTCACTGCTCCAATAGGATGCATTTAAATGCGGTGAACAAATTTTGTTGTATGTATGTACAATGATAAATGAATAAAGCTTTTTCTTCAAAGCGCTTTACAGTGTATGCCTCACATTTACCCAAGCATGGGGTATTGAGGCTGAATAATCTTCCTGACACCCCATAGTGGTATTGAACCTGTGATGCCTGACTTTGTGGCACGGTCTACTACTGAGCCACCGTGGCCCCAAATAGATGGACAGCTAGATAGATAGAGCTATATTTCTACAGAGATGGCATGGCTCAGGAGGTAGAACGGGGTGTCTAGTAGTTGGAAGGTTGCTGGTTTGATTCCTAGTTCCTTCAGAGAGCTATTGAAGTGTCCTTGAGCAAGACACTGGACCAATAACCGCTCCCTGGTGCTACAGCTGTCCACTGCTCCTATATAATAAGATGAGTTAAATGCAGAGGACAACATTAATTGTAAGAATACAATGACTGAACAAAGTGGCCTTCCTTTCCCCCCCTTTCCTTTCTTAATCTATCGGTCTGTGTGTTTGAATGGACATGAATTGACTTCAAACAATAAAATAAAGAATATTGTAACATGGATACCATTATTAGGTTACAGTTTACGGCAAGCAAATATTTTTTGTCCTTTTATATAAACTAATCGACAGGTGTCTTGTAGAAGGAAGACAGTCCTCTGAGTTGGGTGTGCAGATTCTTTTTTCCTCTAGTGTGACATGTTGGCTTCTCTGTAATATGATAGGAGAATGAATTTGTTCATATAGCCAGTGAGAGTATGATGAGGCAGCAGACATCTGTGGGTCTTCATCAATATTTGATTTTGATTGATACTGTTATTGTCATTCCCACTTGATAACCCAGGAAAGAGTACACATGTGATCAGACCATAAGCCCAAGGGATGTGATGTCTAAACGATTGATATGAATAAAGCTGTCAAAGCTTTTTGGAGGAGCTGGGTATCAAACCACCGATCTTCCAATTATAAGATGACCCACTCTACGTCCTGGGCCATGCTGCCCCCCACAAAAGAAAGTGTTGAAGTGTCTTTGAGCAAGACACTGAACCCCCGACTGTTCCTGTTATGAGTGAATGTGAGGTATTGTGAAGTTCTTTGAGTGGTTGGTTGACTAGAAAGAGCCATACAAAAATGCAGTCCATTTATGACTCTATTTTCCCCTACAGAGTATATCAAAATGGCAGACCATTATGTGCCTGTACCTGGTGGGTCTAACAATAACAACTATGCCAATGTAGAGCTGATTGTGGACATTGCCAAACGAATCCCAGTTCAGGTAGTCATTATCCATACACATTTACAACCATTTTGTCAGAGGAAAATAAATAAGTTTTTTTCTGGATGACCTCTTAGTGGATTTTTTTTCTTAAACTATATCAAACTGTGACTAACTATCCTTACCTCTATTGACAGGCTGTTTGGGCCGGGTGGGGCCATGCCTCAGAAAATCCCAAATTGCCTGAGCTGTTGAACAAAGCCGGAATATCATTTCTAGGTATAATCTAATTTGGATCTACAGAGCATCAATATTTAATCAACTTTGTTTAATTTGTCCCTGGCTCATATCATTTGGTGGGATAATGAGGTCTGTTGATGTCCCAGGGCCATCCAGTAAGGCCATGTGGGCTCTGGGAGATAAAGTGGCTTCCTCCATAGTGGCACAGAGTGCTGACATTCCTACACTGCCCTGGACCGGATCAGGTGATGCATGGCACCCATCATTTCTCAGTTGTACCATATTACTCAACAAAGACTGCAATATCTGCTCTTTGGTTTAAAAAAAGAATCCCTATAGTAATACATTTTGAAATGACAAGGTTAATATCCATTCATATGTATGAGAAATGTCTTGCTGCAATAGATGACATAATTGACATATTCCAAATTTTGATTCTCTGTTCTCCCAGGTCTGAGGTTGAACTGGGGAGAGGGGGATCTGATGCCTGGCAGTACAGTCAGTGTTCCTCCAGAGATCTATGAACATGGTTGTGTTCATGATTTAGATGATGGGTTGGAGGTAAGCATTATAATCAAAGTCATCGCAAATGTTGGATATTCACTTTTTGAATAGTGCCTCGCTAAATATATCTTTGGGTAAGTTTGTAATCTATGTGTTCTCTTTGTCTTATAAGGGGGCTGAGAAAATTGGTTATCCTGTTGTTATCAAGGCCTCTGAGGGTGGTGGAGGAAAGGGTATCCGGAAGGTTGAAAGTGCTGAGGACTTTACCAACTGCTTCAGACAGGTTGAAATTTTCTTAAAATGTCAGATTCATCAATGTTGTTTCCCAATTTTATGTATTTTTTCCCATGCAGTTCAGACAGTCGAGACCATGGAACTTCTCACAATTGATTTTCATTCTGACTGCAGGTCCAGGCAGAGGTTCCTGGTTCACCAATCTTCATCATGCAGCTGGCCCAGCATGCCAGACACCTGGAGGTCCAGATTCTGGCTGACCAGTACGGTAATGCCATCTCCTTGTTTGGACGAGACTGCTCTGTCCAAAGAAGGCACCAGAAAATCATAGAAGAGGCTCCTCCCACCATTGCAGCTCATTCAACATTTGAACAGATGGAAAAGGTGATTTGACTTTTAATATTTGGGGCTTGGTGATAACCTCAATTATTGTTTTGTTTTTGTTGTTACATCTCCCACTTTTCCAATTTTTCCTCTCCGTATTAGTATGCTGTACGGCTGGCTAAGATGGTGGGCTACGTGAGTGCAGGCACTGTAGAGTATCTTTTCTCTGAGAATGGAAGCTTCCATTTTCTAGAATTGAACCCCCGCCTGCAGGTGGAACACCCCTGTACAGAGATGATCGCCGATGTTAATCTTCCTGCTGCTCAGCTGCAGGTAAACCTCTATTGCTGAATCCTCAGAACAGCTTGGGCAGCTATTTGGTGTTGTGAGTGAGGAGGCTGTCCTAAATTTAGACCACCCCAGGTTCAAGCCACCGTATATGAGAGTCAGTCTGATATGAATAACCCTTAGCAAGAATATTAATGATGGGTTCTTTTTTGTGGCTACTTCTGTACCCTGAATGATATGAGTCAATCCAATGCAACTGATAGAGAAGCAGGTCCAATGTTTTTACATAATATGTTTTCTCTGCTAGATTGCGATGGGGATCCCACTCCATAGAATTAAGGACATTCGCTTGCTTTATGGAGAATCTCCATGGGGAGATACCACCATCAACTTTGAGGCCCCAGACTGCACACCTTGTCCGAGAGGACATGTCATAGCTGTACGCATTACCAGCGAGAACCCAGATGAGGTGGGACCAGTTGAGCTCATCGGTATCAAAAACATGACATTCTTTCTTTATATATATATATATATATTCAGTTTGGACCATTGATCTTTTCTTCTGTAACTTACAGGGGTTCAAGCCTAGTTCAGGCACTGTACAGGAGCTAAACTTTCGCAGCAGTAAAAATGTTTGGGGTTACTTCAGTGTCGGAGCCACTGGTGGCCTGCATGAGTTTGCAGACTCCCAGTTTGGACACTGTTTTTCCTGGGGAGAGAATAGAGAGGAAGCTATTTCGTAAGTGCCTCTGTTTGCCAATTTGTGTCATTTATCTAGAGTATAAGCTGACATATGCATTGGATGTTGTACTCAATGTAATGACCCATATGACAATGCCCATGGTGTAAGGACTGTCCATCATGTAATATAACCAAAAGCAGTGCCCAAGCCATCAACTAATACAATTTAAGACTAAAATGGAGTAGTCTTTTTAGCAATTTTTGCTTAGCATTACCATATTGTAAGCAAAATGATGATCAAATTCTTGGACTATTGTTGTATCACTTCTGAGTTAATGTGATGACATCAGTCAATAATAAATAAAAGCATACTCTTCAGGAACATGGTGGTTGCCATGAAGGAGCTGTCGATCAGAGGAGACTTCAGGACCACAGTGGAGTACCTCATTAAGCTGCTAGAGACGGAGAACTTTAGAAACAATGATATTGACACTGGCTGGTTAGATCTTCTCATTGCAGAGAAAGTGCAGGTAGGAGGTGTAAAGAGACCAAGCTTCATGCCATAACTCACCATATGAGATAGATGAAAGATCACTGATGTTTTTGTTTTAAAATTGCCCAAAGTTTGTGTGATAATGTGAGCCACTGCACCTATTTTTTAGGCTGAGAGACCGGATACCATACTTGGCATTGTCTGTGGAGCTTTACATGTTGCTGATATCAGCTTTAGAAAGAGCATGTCTGACTTTTTACATTCTCTGGAAAGGTAAGTTAAACATTACTTATCTTTGTTAAAATGCTGTGGTTGTTTTATGTTCAAATTGTCAACTTTTCTTACAAAAAAGACAATATAAAATCTGTATGTCTTTAGAGGCCAGGTACTCCCTGCTGATACTCTGCTCAATTCTGTCAATGTGGACCTAATATATGAAGGAGTCAAATACGGCCTGAAGGTAGTTGTTTATTTCTCTTCACTCATTCCTTGTTTGACACAACAACTACCCTCATAAGTTTTTATTTTTGATCCAAAACCTTCTGAACATGTATCTGGCAGGTGACTCGCCAGTCCCCAACAACCTATATTATCATCATGAATGAGTCAGACATTGAAATAGATGTACACAGGATGAGTGATGGTGGCCTTCTGCTCTCCTACAATGGCAGCAGTCATACCACCTACATGAAGGAGGAAGTGGACAGGTATGATTTGCTGACTTTTAGACACTGGATACCTTTTTCTGCGATCATGGATAAAATTGTATTCCTAATTGTTTTGCTACAGTGATCACCATAATAAAAAAATACTGCCTGTTATGTACTATATATCAACAGCTTGACTACTCCTGACAACAATGCTGTAAATTATATACTTAAATATTTCGATATGTCAAGATTCCATGATTATTATTGATGGAGCCCTAAATCTGGACATAAGCTGGTTTAAGTTTCAAATGGAAATTCTCTGATCTATTTTAATCCCACAGCTATCGTATCACTGTTGGCAACAAGACATGTGTGTTTGAGAAGGAGAGGGATCCCACGGTGCTGAGGTCGCCTTCTGCTGGTAAACTAATACAGTACATAGTAGAGGATGGAACCCACATTTCTCCAGGAGACTCCTATGCGGAGATTGAAGTGAGAGTTTACTGATTTTTAAAAAAAAAATTGAACGTCCCCCACTATTCATTAAAGGAGGACTTTTTTGGTAAACATGTGGACTGTTTTAGTTTACTTGCTGTTTGTCTTGTGGATTTAGGTGATGAAAATGGTGATGACTCTTACAGTGCAAGAATCAGGCCACATCCATTTTGTAAAGAGACCCGGTGTAGTTCTGGAGCCTGGCTGCATTGTGGCCCGCATGGATCTGGATGATCCCAGCAGCATCCATCTGGCAAGTTTATCCCAAATTACAACAAATATCCATCCATCCATCCATTTATTCATCCCTCGTCAACCGCTTATCTGGGGTCAGGTCATGGAAGTAGCAGATTTCAGCCTGGAACTCCAAGTTTTCCTTTCCCTTGTAACATCAACTAGCTCTGACTAGGGAATCTCAAGGTATTGCCAGGCCAGTGTGGAGATATAATCCCTCCACCTGGTCCTCAGTCTACCCCGTGGCCTCCTCCCAACTGGACGTGCCTGGAACACCTCATTAGGAGGGCGGGCATGCGGGATCCTTATTAGATGCCCAAACCACCTCAAGTGAGTCCTTTCTACATGAAGGGGTAGCAGCTCTTCTCTCACGGATGACTGAACTCCTCACTCTATCTCTAAGGGAGACAACAGACGCCCTCCTGAGAAAACCCATTTCAGTTGCTTGTATCCGCGATTTCATTCTTTCGGTCCAACCCAACCTAACTTTAATGGGAATAGGTGAGAGTAGGAATGAACGTTGATCAGTAGAACAAGAGTTTTGCCTTCTGGCTCAGCTCTCTCTCTTGATAATAAACGTTTGGTAAAGTGAGCACAATACTGTTCCGCTAGTTCCAATTTTCTATTCCAACTCATGCTCCATCTTCCCTTTGCTCAAGAACAAGACCCTGAGATACTTGAACTCCTTCACTTGGGGTAAGGGCTCATTCCCTACTTGGACTGGGCAATGCTCGGATTTCCTGCTGAAAACCGTGGTCTCATATTTAGAGATGCTGATCCTCATCCCAGCTGCTTCACACGTGGCTGTAAACCAATGCAGTGAGTGTTGAAGGTCACAGACTCTTGATGTCATCAGAACCACATAATATGCAAAAAACAAGTGGTGCAAAACTCAGTCCACCAAACTCCGACCCGTCTCTTCCATGACTATGTCCATGAAGATCAAAAACAGGAGTGGTGACAAGGCACAGCCCTGGTGGAGCCCAACCCCCACTGTGAAAGTGTCCGACTTACTACTAAGAACTCAGACACAGCTCTCGCTTTGGGTATACCGAGATTGGATGGCCCTGAGTAGTGACCACCTTATCTCATAATTCCACAGCACCTCCTACAATATGTCCCCGGGGACTCGGTCATAAGCCTTCTCCAGATCTACAAAAAACATGTAGACTGAATGGGCATACTCCCAGGCCCCCTCCAGGATCCCTGTGAGCATGAAGAGCTGGTCTGTTGTTCCACGACCAGGAGGGAATCCACATTGTTCCTCTTCAATCTGTGGTTCGATTATTGGCTGGACCCTCCTTTCCAGCACATTAGAGTAGATTTTCCCAGGGAGGCTGAGTAATGTGATGCCTCTGTAATTAGGACACACCCTCTGGTCCCCCTTCTTGAACACTGGGACCACCACACCTGTCTACCACTCTTTAGGCACTGTCCCAAAATTCCACATGATGTTGAAGAGACGTGTCTTCCATGACAGCCCCTTGACACGTAAAGCCTTCTGGACAGATCTCATCAATCCCTGGGGCTTTACCACTTTGGAGTTTTTTGACTATTCCAGTAACCTCCTCCAGGGAAATTGATTTTGATCCTCCATCATCCTCCAGCTCTTTCTCTATCCTAGAGGGTGGGTTTGTCAGGTTCAGGAATTCCTCAAAGTGTTCCTTCCATCGTCCCATTACCTCCTCAGTTGAGCTCAACAGAGTCCCATCCTTACTATAAACAGCTTGGATGGTTCGCTGTTTTCCCCTTCTGAGGTGCCGGACGGTTTTCCAGAAGGGCTTTGGTGCTGACCCAAAGTCCTTCTCCGTGGCTTCCCCAAACTCCTCCCACACTCGCTGCTTTGCCTCTTTCACTACTGAGGATGCCGTCCTTCCGGCCTGTTTGTACCTTGCAACTGTCTCTGGAGTCTCCCAGGATAAGTTATCACAGAAGGCCTCCTTCTTTAGTCGTTCAGCTTCCCTAACTGCTGGTGTCCTCCAGGGTGTTAGTGGGTTACCGACCCTTGAGGCACCTATGACCTTGAGACCACAGCTCACAATTGCAGCTTCAGTAATGGAAGCTTTGAACATAGCCCACCCTGGTTAAATGTCCCCAACCTCTACAGGGATGCCAGAAAAACTCTGCTGTAGGTGGGAGTTGAAGTTCTTCTTGAACGGAGTCCTCCTCCAAGCGTTCCCAGTTCACCTGCACTATACGTTTGGGGTTACCAGGTCTGTCCTGAGGCTTCCCTCTCCACCTGACCCAACTCACCACCAGATGGTGGCCAGTTGACAGCTCTGCTCCTCTCTTCACTCAAGTGTCCAAAACTTGTGGCCTTAAATAAGATGATACAATCACAAAATCGATCATCGACCTTTGACCTAAGGTGCTCTGGTACCATGTACACTTATGAGCATCCTCATGTTCCAAGATGGTGTTTGTTATAGACAATACATGACTAGCACAGAAGTCCAACAATAAAGCACCACTTGGGTTCAGATCAGGGAGGCCATTCCTCCCAATCACACCCCTCCAACTGTCTCCATCATTGCCCACATGTGCATTGAAATCTCCCAGTATAACGTCAGAATCCCATACTGGAGCCCCATGCACGACTCCATCCCCCATAACCCTAAAGTGTAGGGAGGTGAACCTCTTATACGCTTAGATAAACTCTAAAAGAGCAGCATTCAGCCGGAGACTTGTGAGTATCCTCACACCCTCCCAGCGACTTTCATCTTGGCCAACTCCAGAGCAGAATAAAGTCCAACCCCTATCTAGGAGTTTGGTTCCAAAGCCGATGCTGTGTGTAGAGTTGAGCCCCACCAGATCTAGCTGGTACCATTCCACCTCCTACACAAGCTCTGGCTCCTTGCCCCCCTAGGGAGGTGACATTCCACATTCCTAAAGCCAGCCTGTGTTGCTTGGTTCTGGTCCATTGAGACCCTCTGCCTTCACTGCTACCTGTCTGGCAGTACACCAGACCCCAGTGGTTTGTAAGATAGAAGATATTCCTTTATTAGTCCCACAGGTGGAAATTATGGTGTTACAGTGTTTGTACTGTAAGTGGCAGGTCCACAGGATGGAGAAGTGTCCATGTTGTTGTTTTTTTTTTGGCTGAGCCCGCCTGGGCATAGTGGCAAACTCGGACACTAGGCGCTCGCTGACGGGCCCTCCTTCTGGGCCTGGCTCCAGACGAGGGCCCCGGGTTTCCTCCAGGCAGGGTAGCGTCACATCAACACATTTATGAATCATTTGATCTGGGATTGGTTAATATATTAGCAAATAGCTAAATTATCTTATGTATTGGCATATTTTATAATTTATATTTAAGCATGTAAGCATTTATAATGTCGATTTAAGCATGTTGCCAATTTCTTTTGTGATTTATTCATTTTGTATAATTATGAAAGATGTTTACTTTATTGTTTGTGTTTTTGTCATAGGTGGAGCTTAACCAGGCCTCACTGCCACCTCAGCAGCCTCTGCCTACTGTAGGAGAAAAGCTTCACAATGTCTTCCATAATGTGCTGGAGAACTTAATTAATGTCATGAATGGATACTGCCTAACAGAGCCCTATTTCAGCAACAAGGTTTGTCACAGGATTCAGTTCATCTGAGGCTCCTTAATTGGCACCTTTTTTTTAAAGCTTGATGACCATGTTGCGTTTTCTCTTTGCAGGTGAAACAGTGGGTGGGTACCCTGATGAAGACACTAAGGGACCCATCCCTACCTCTGTTAGAGCTCCAAGATATCATGACCAGTGTGGCAGGACGTATTCCTCCTGGTGTGGAGAAGGCCATCCGTAAAATTATGGCTCAGTATGCAAGCAACATCACTTCTGTGCTCTGCCAGTTCCCCAGCCAAAGGGTGAGATCCTCATAGGAATTAAATGCTGATTGCAGTTGGCCAAAATAAGACAGAAGCTCTGGTATTACTTCAGTGGCCATCTTGTGGTGTAGTTAAGGGTAGCTGTAATCACCTGCCCTTTACACTACAGGAAACTAGTAGAAACACCAGACATTTGGCGTACTCTTATTGGCCAGCAGAGCTAAATGGTATCAATTAAATGGTGTATAGTCTATGAAGGGCTGTAGTGGGTTTTTTAAAATTATTTTTTCGACAGGGGGTGGATGGAGTGCCCTTGTGTCCTTTGTCCTTGTGTTCCTTGTATTAAGGCAGAGAGAGCCAGAGCACAATAACTTCTTTGTATTCTAAATAGATATGACAATAATGTTGAACTTTGAAGAGGCTTTTATTTAATCACAAGCACCCATTAAACCTGACTGATGTGTACCTGTGTAAATATCTGTTTGTGATATGTCTTCACTGCTAAGTGTTTTTTTCCTTTTCGGAAATGCAGATAATGTCCTGTACTTACCAATATTATGTTTTTCCTCCTTCCTCTCCAGATTGCCAATATACTGGACAGCCATGCAGCCACCCTACAGAGGAAGGCTGATCGAGAGTTGTTCTTCATGAACACCCAGAGTGTTGTTCAGTTGGTCCAGAGGTTAGCTTTTGTTCCCCCTCTCGTCAAATTGGATTGTCCAGCGATATCCCACTTCGTATGTGAGTGCTGTGGTAGTTGATCTTGGATTGACAGATAGCTGACTGTATTCCAGGTACCGCAGTGGAACACGGGGTTACATGAAGTCTGTGCTTCTCGATCTGTTGAAGCGCTACTTACAAGTGGAGATGCCATTTCAGCAAGGTGGTGACTCGACGTTAGAAATTTTTCATCTTTATTTTATGAATGTCTTGATGACGTCTCTCTTTTAATGTATCCGTGGTTGTTTTGGCCAAATATTATTTAACAATCACAAAAACGGTGAATCGGTTCAACTGAAATCTGAAGTTTATTCAGAAATGTTTTGTTACTCAAACAGGCGACATCTTCAGTCTTAGATGACTGCAAGCATTCCCCCCTTTAACCGATTCACCGTTTTTGTGATTCCCTTACCTGGATTATATCCTGATTATTATTATTATTATGCATCAAGACATAATTTAACACTGTTTTATTTCTATCAAACAGCCCACTATGACAAGTGTGTCATCAACCTACGTGAGCAACACAAGCCAGATATGACTCCTGTGCTCGAGTACATTTTCTCCCATGCCCAGGTTTCCAAGAAGAACATCTTGGTCATAATGCTTATTGTAAGGCCTCCTCTGACCTTAAAGTTTACAACATTGTCTGAGCATGCGGCTTCTCCAAAAAGCACATTTCTTGATATCTAGTTTGTTGTCTCGGATTTTGTAAAGGATCAGCTTTGTGGAAGGGATCATACCCTAGCGGATGAGCTGATGGCCATCCTGAATGAGTTCACACAGCTCAGCAAGATGGAAAATGCCAAGGTTGCTTTGCGAGCCAGACAAGTAAGACCTGGGCCCAGTTTGATATCTTCTAGTCAACTGGGAGATTTGTATTTTGTATTGGGGGGATTGTTAGTGTGGCAAGATACGTTGTAATTAAGTTTTAATGATCATTGTAGTTGTCTAGAAATAATTTTAATAAAAATGATCTAAAATTCGAGAACACCCCAACTTGTCTCCATTCACACCATGTAGCTTGATCCCCAAATCTGAAATTGGCTGTTTAACAAAACTACACATCCTGCTACGAAAAGAGGTGAATCGGTTCAACTGGAACTCAGAAGTTTATTCAAAAAAAAGTTTCGTCACTCCAACAGACGACATCTTCAGTCTGAGAAGATTACAAGTATCCCCTCCCCTTTATAAACAGTGCTTCGATACCACACCCCAATAGGCTGGGTTCATATGGAAGCTGGGTCATTGACTGCACATTCAGTGCCAATGAGTACCATTCACAAAGGATTGGGGAATACCTGCAATCACAGCATCGTAAGACGCCGACAGATGTTCATAAAGGGGGGGATGCTGAAGATGTCATCTGTTGGAGTGATGAAACCTTTTCTTTTGAATAAACTTCTGAGTTCCAGTTTAACCGATTCTCCGCTTTTTGTGATTCCCGTACCTGGATTATTGAGCATGAATTAAGACATACACATCCTGTTGCGTGACATCATCCAGCAAACCCACAAGAGCCTTGGGATATACTCTGCTTTTCTGATGATTTCATTGGAATGCAGTATGGGAAACTAATATAGTTCTTAAGACATTTTGTGAAAATCCTTTGTAATGACGTTCTAGACTGCTTTATGGAGAGTCATATATTCCTTTCTTTGACTCAGGTCTGAATCTAGATTTTACTGATAGAATGATATGTTTTGTTCACAGGTCCTGATAGCTTCCAATTTACCATCATATGAGCTAAGGCACAACCAAGTTGAGTCCATCTTCCTATCCGCTATTGACATGTATGGACACCAGTTTTGCCCAGAGAACATGAAGGTTGGCCTTGTTTGGAGAAATTTCATATGAGTGTTGGAGTTGTTAAAGATTAAAGGTAAAGATTAAAGGTGTAGTGTGCTTTCATTTCTTATAGAAACTCATCCTCTCCGAGACCTCCATTTTTGATGTTTTGCCCAACTTCTTCTACCACTCCAATCGGGTTGTGTGCATGGCTGCCTTGGAGGTAAGAAAAGGATATTCCAGATCCATTAAAACTTAGCTTAATTTTGTTGATATTGCACATTGGTCATAGTTTTTTTTCTCCTCAGGTATATGTGCGCAGGGGCTACATCGCTTATGAGCTAAATAGCCTTCAGCATCATCAGTTGCAGGATGGGACCTGTGCTGTTGACTTCCAATTTATGCTGCCTTCCTCCCATCCTAACAGGTGACTGTACACTCACAATGACACTTGAATGCTTAAGCTATTGGATGAAAGATACAATACTGCTGATTTTATTCTCCACATGTTTCAGTCATGTGTTTTTATAAGACTACCTCTGTTTGTTTGTTTTCTCTAATTTTTCTAACTTGGGTTGTATTGATTGTTTTCACACAAGTGTGTGTGTTTTACCAGAGAAATTCACCTCCCTTCCCATAAAAACATACTAGTGGAACATATGATTCTCTTGCTCAACTCGGCATCAAGGACAATGATGGCCTTTGTCTATGATGCCACCAACACCTGCGTATGGCAATATTTTCTTCATCTGGTCCATTGGAATTCTATTAAATCAGTCATCATGCAGATTATAAAGAACAACCCTTCACTGTTTTTCATTCTGAAACGGAATGTTAGATGTAATAACACTGCCTAGAACACTTTTAATAACCTTTTATCACTCGCCCAATCTATTTATTTCTGCAGCTTGATAACTCATAATTTATCCCAGTTTCATTTGGTGCCATAGAGAAAATCCAGCGCACCTCATAATTGTGTCCATAACTGTTTTTTTTGGTATCTTGAGGAATAAACAGTTTTGCCCATTGGAGATTAATGGGAATGTGCAGAGCATCTTCCAAATTCTCTCAATCTAGTAGGAATGCAGGGTGCTAGAGGTTAAGGTTCATCATCCAATGCTAACATTCCCCTTTCAATCATCTTATTTCAGAGGGAGCAGCCCTACTCTGAGCAGGTAGAGTAAAGCTCCTCCCAGCCAGACCAACCACCTGACTGTTTGTATATGTCTCCCAGAAATGCATGCTGAGTGCATTGTGTTACCTTTTCCTTATTCTGTCTGAGAGACCACAAACATTTTTTGAAGGAGTCCATTAACACGTCCTTCATAATGAATTAACTTCTTTAAATGTGTACGTTTTTTGTTTTGTTTCTACTTTTTACATTTTTAAGCAATGTGGAACTTTTGAGGGGCTCATCTGCTGTTGCTGGCATGTTCTTCTCAAAGCCCTACGGACTGATGTGCTGATGATCAATGTTGAATGAGAAGACTGTTCTCTTTCTCTATCTCAGATTTTGATTCGTGGTCGTGATTTGCTTCACATCTCCCAATCAAACACACTATAGCTATTGTTTTAAGATCTCTATGTCAGTAGTTTGTAATCTCTCTCAATGAAATAGATTGAATAATATTTCTGGGATCTCTGATGTTGATCGCATTTGTATGGTTTGCTGCTAAACGGGTAAATCGGGGCATCATGATGTACACTCACGCTCTCCATTTTCTCATGTAATTTATGGCTATTCTAGTAACTATTTTTTTCTAGAAAAAAATTATTTAAGCACTTCTGAAGTTATTATTTGCTAATCTTATATACCTTTGACTGTCTCTATGCATATGCGTGCGTGTATGTGTGTGTGTGTGTGTGTGTGTGTGTGGTACCCCTCAGAGTTGCAGTCCCAGTGAGTAGCTCTGGCCAGTTTGAAATGAGGCGTCAGGGCAGTGAGCTCCTCCTGGAAGGGGCCCTTTCTCCACCATGCCAACGCATGGGTGCCATGGTGGCCTTCCAGTGTTTCCAGGACTTCAAAGCGTAAGTCACGCTTGTCCATCCATCCATCCATAGTCAACCGCTTATCCAAAATCGGGTCGTGGGGGAACTGGAGCCTATCTCAGTTCTCATTGGGCGAAAGACGGGGTACACCTTGTATAGGTCGCCAGTCTATCACAGGGCAGAGCACTTAGGGGAACAGTGTCTTGCTCAAGGACACCTCGACACGCTTCTCTGCAGGTCCGGGGATCAAACCTGCAACCCTCTGATTGCCAGGCGACCGCTCTACCCACTGAGCCATGCCGCCCCTTAAGTCACACTTGCATCAATCTTTATTTTGCTTATTAATCATGTCTGATTGGCTACAATAGCTCTGTGGGACAATTCCAGTCCCTAAATATTAACAATTGTTTGCATTTGTGTTTTGCAGAAATTTTGATGAGGTCATTTTCAGTTTTGCAGAATCTCTCATGGAGAGTTCACTTTCCTCAGAGCCCTGCTCTGGTCCCTATGAAGAGGATAACTGGAAGGTGAGTGATGGTAGCAATTAAGGTTTATGGGCCTTGACGTGAAAGAGCTATTATCTGAACTTATGTTCTCAAGGGTCACATACTTTTCTATTCTCCCCGACAGTATAGGAAAGAGAACCTAATCCACATAATCAATGTGTCATTGAAATCAGCAGACACAGAGGATGATGATGCCCTGGTGGCAGCATTTACTGCCTATGGCCAATCTAAGGTCAGCCTTCTAACTGATCTTGATAATGATGTGTATATACGTACATAAAGTATTGGATTTTCTTTTTCCATTTCATATTTTGAGGATTAACATGAAAATATTTAATGTTACAGAAAGCCCTTCTCATTGAGTATGGTATCAGGAGAATCACATTTTTGATTCTGCAGAAGGTAAGGTCGTATATTCTCTTGGAGGCCTGAACCCCTTATTTTCACATATCTAGTTTGTTCTCACTGTCATTAACAATAGGCCTTTTTAAGATAAGAGGAGATAAGATATTCCTTTATTAGTAATTTTCAGTATTACAAAGCAGCACAGTGGAAAGTAGAATAGAGGCTTAAAAAAAACAACCCCTAGACTTGGCAGTTAATTTATGAGAAGAAGCCAAAAATTCCCAAATCATAGTACCTCAGCAATGCTTAGCTATGCTTGTTTGGCTAGTGGTTATGTTTTAATTTTCCTGAGTACTGAGGCCTTTATTTCCCTTTTCATTTCAACAGAGAGAATTTCCCAAGTTCTTTACTTTCAGAGCCAGGGATGGGGTAAGATTTCTTCTTCTTGTTAACCGAAGTAAATTACGGCAGCACTAGCAGTTCCAATGCATTTAAGTCAAAAGATAAGCTGCAATGCTACTAGAGTTTCCACTGGGAAAAGGATTGTAAATCCCCTGCCTATGTCTTTACATCCCCTCAGTTCCAGGAGGACCGAATCTACCGCAACCTAGAGCCAGCTTTGGCGTTTCAGCTGGAG
The DNA here is from genome assembly GCA_900302585.1 of Regalecus glesne. Lineage (NCBI taxonomy): Eukaryota > Metazoa > Chordata > Actinopteri > Lampriformes > Regalecidae > Regalecus > Regalecus glesne. Next base: position 7,001 of record OMLC01050227.1, on the reverse strand, counting down.
CTGAACCGCATGAGGAACTTTGATCTGACAGCTGTTCCCTGCGCCAATCACAAGATGCACCTGTACCTGGGTGCTGCACATGTCCAGGAGGGAGCTGAAGTTACAGACTACCGCTTCTTCATCCGAGCCATTATCCGCCACTCGGACCTCATCACAAAGGCAAGACAGGGAAATGGCTTGAGAACAGGAGATGAGGATGGTTACAGTTGTTTTTTCTCAGTTAAAGAAAATTACCATTTTTACCCCTCTTGTACTTTTTGAGTTTTTATTAGAGAGGATTTTAGTCAAGGCTGATAGATAATAGTTTTGCTGTCTTTTTAGTTGGTTTCTAATATTACAGCAACACCTCATAAGTCACTCTCTTCTCTCAAATAGGAAGCTTCATTTGAGTATCTGCAAAATGAGGGAGAACGTCTCCTGCTGGAGGCCATGGATGAGTTGGAGGTGGCTTTTAGTAACACTACAGTCCGTACAGACTGCAACCACATCTTCCTCAATTTCGTCCCAACTGTCATAATGGACCCTTCCAAAGTCAGTATCCTAACCATAATAATAGCACATATCATGAGATTGGCATAATTGCATGTATGAAAAAGTAGTTAAAAGTATATCTAAATGATTACGCCTTCACATAATCATTTAAATTCACAAGGGTGGCATGACTCAGGTAGAACCGGTTACCAAGTAGTTGGAAGGTTGGTCTTCCAGAGAGCGTGTCAAAGTGTCTTTGAGCGAGACACTGAACCCTTAACTGCTCCTGATGAGTAGGTTGGTGCCTTATACAGCAACCTCTAGCATCATTGTTTAAATGGGTGGTGATAATGATGAATGGCATGTGAGGCATACATTATGTGGTACTTTGAATGGTCGGTAGACTAGAAAAGTGCTCTATAAATGCAGTCCATTTGCCATTTCACCAATATCAAGTCAGTCTTTGAGAAAGTCTTTCTCAATCTGGACCTCATGGAACCCTAGTATAGCTGGGTTCCTTTTCTGCCGGTCAGTTAATCTGGTTCACTTTTATTTTATCAGGTCTAAAAGAAATGGCCGTGTCCAAAATCACAACATAGATGTTACATATATGTACTATCTTCCTGTGTGCTATTGGAATGTGAGTAAAATGCACAATGGTTTGCACATTTCCGATTTCCTATATCATCATAAAGCTGTGCCACTAAATTTCCGCCCCTTGCAGGTTGTTGACAACACAGATATGGTGACCAGCATATTTTTGAAAATGCGAAAATATATTTGATTTTTGCTAACTTTCTTATTTTTTGGGTGCGTGCGATTTTCTACCTTTATTTGATAGGGTAGTTGATAGAGAGAGAGACAGGAAAGGTAGGGGAGTGAGAAGAGATGACATGCAGCAAAGGGCCTGGGTCGGATTCAAATCCGGGCTGCTGCGGTAAGGACTCATTTTTTTCCGGTATGTGCTCTACCAAAGTGAGCCACCAGGGTGCCCTTGATTTTCGATAACTTTCTAATCAGTGAAGAAAGAAGTAATACTCTTAAAGAGCTACACTATTCTGCTGCTTGCATTTCGACTGCCCACCGCCAATGTTGGTTGTTATCATCGAGCATCACGATCCATTTTGGGATACTAATGTCAGCAGCATTTGCATTCTATGGTATTTCTCTGGATGTAATATGACATCTATGTATTTTTCATATACTATTTGATGCATGATTAGTTTTGGAAATACTAGAATCACTTGCATATGATTTTGGCCCGACTTAATAGTGTGCTAATATATAATTTCAGTTGCAGCCACCATGATTAGATTGATGGATTACCTGAAACAGCAGGTGAATGTAGCTATCAGGCTGAATAGAAAAGCAGCATTACTGGAAGACTCATAGGACCACATTGAGAACCATTAACATTTTGTCATTTTTCACCTCTTTATTTTTGTGTCATTGATTTTTATTTTTTTATTCCCTAATTAAGATTTTCTCTGACGTCTGTAGAACATAGGATATTCAGCTCAAATGCTTCGATTTCATTTGGATTCTCCCAATCCCTTTTCCCAGCAAAGAAAATCTAGAACCACTCATCATTTCTCCCTGGTTCTTCTCTGAAGCTGTGGCCGTACTTGTCAATAGTCGATTGTCTGAATATGTATAAAAATGAAAGAAAGGATTCCCTTATCAGTCCCGCAAGGGGAAATTTGGTTTTCTCTGCATTTTTGACCCAACCTATTGTATAGGAGCAGTGAGCTGCCAACATATGGCGCTCGGGGAGCAGTTAGGGGTTAAGTGTCTTGCTCAAGGACACCTCGACATGCTGTATGCAGGACCGGGGATCGATCCTGCAACCTTCCGATTGCTAGACGACCGCTCTACCCACTGAGCTATGCCGCCCCCCGGAAATGATTTTAGCTTAATTCTCAAGGTAAAATACCTCTTTAACATTGATTGTGCTTTCTTTGGGTCCATCAGATAGAGGAGTCGGTACGTTCCATGGTAATGCGTTATGGCAGCCGTCTATGGAAGCTACGGGTGCTTCAGGCAGAGCTCAAGATCAACATCCGCTTGTCGCCCAATGGCAGTGCTATACCCATTCGCCTCTTCCTCACCAATGAGTCTGGCTATTATTTGGACATCAGCCTGTATAAGGAAGTCACCGACCCAGGTTCTGGACAGGTGCAGACTGTTGATTGTGGTTACATACTGCAATAATTTAGTAAACTAGCACATCTTTATAATATGGAGGTTGCAGGACATTTTTCAAATGTCTTTTTTCTTTGGTTGAATCCAAGTGAGAGAAGAATTTGCTGGCTATCTCACTTGTCTCCTGATGTTTATTCAGATCATGTTCCAGTCGTATGTCGACAAGCAGGGACTCTTACAGGGGATGCTGATCAACACCCCCTATATGACCAAAGACCTCCTACAGGCCAAGCGCTTCCAAGCCCAGAGCTTGGGCACCACCTATGTCTATGATTTTCCCGAGATGTTCAAACAGGTAATCATAGCTGCCTAACTAAGGCTGTTTTTCTTTGTTAGATACTTCTTAGATATAACAATCTCCGATTTGTTCTGTAGGCACTATTCAAGTTGTGGGGGTCAGGAGACACATATTCCAAAGATGTCTTGATGTGCAGTGAGCTGGTTTTGGATCCACAAGGTCAACTGGTTCAGATGAACCGCCTTCCAGGAGACAATGATGTAGGAAAGTTGATTGAGGACTCAAATGACTTTATATGAAACGATCAAAGCATATTCTATCAATGCAGTGTCACTGATAGAATCAGTCATGTTGCAACCAAGATCCTACAGTTTGTTTTATGACTGACCATATATTCCTTTGCATCTCTTCACAAGGTGGGAATGGTTGCCTTTCGGATGAAGATGAAGACTCCAGAGTATCCAAATGGTCGAGAAATTATCGTCATCTGCAATGACATCACCCACATGATTGGCTCATTTGGGCCTCAAGAAGATGAATTATTTCTACGGGCATCTGAGTTAGCCCGGGCTGAGGGGATACCCCGCATCTACATTGCAGCCAACAGCGGAGCACGCATCGGTCTGGCTGAAGAGATCAGGCACATGTTCCAGGTGGCATGGATTGACCCTGGTGACCCCTACAAGGTGACCTCAACACATCCATTAAGACGTAGAGAAAATGTCTTGAGCTTCCTCTGTTGCTCTGGTAGTGTGAAATGATAACCAAAAGAAGAGACAGTTTGATGATTGCGCAAGGGTTATGGAAAGTTGTCTTTCTTTATTCGTAGGGTTTTAAGTACCTTTACCTGACACCACAGGACTACACACGTATCAGCTCCACCAATGCTGTGCACTGTTGCCATGTGGAGGAGGGTGGAGAGTCCAGGTACAATAAAACATACAAAGTAGAAAATTATGTCCCTATTTTCTATAATATTTATTTATGTATAAGTTCTTTTCCATCATCCCCAGTTTACCACTTAGACATGTGTGAGTGTGTGTGGGGGGGTTAGGGTTAGGGTTGGGCTTTTCCATGTGTGCCTCAGCAGTAGGTGTTGAGAATGCACCTCATTCACTTTTGTCATACATTCTTATATCAGTGGGGATTGGAATGTGAACTAGTTACATTCTGTCTTGATACATGCTCAGTAATCCAGGTAAGGGAATCATGAAGAAGATGAATCCGTTCAATTGGATGAGAATTTTTTTCAGAAATGTTTCATCACTCACAAGTGACAACTTCATCTTCAGGTGACTGAGGATGTCACCTGGATGAGTGATGAAACGTTTCTGAATAAACTTCTCATCCAGTTGAACTAATTAACCTCTTTTGTGGTTACTTTCAGCTTGCAAGTTGTCCTCCCTCCAGCTATTAATATTTCTGAGACCCTTAGAATGCTCCCTTTTTTTGTTGTTGATCTTTTCCAATGTTGCCATCCGTTCTAGGTACGTTATCACTGACATAATTGGGAAGGAGGATGGTCTTGGTGTGGAGAACTTAAGAGGTTCTGGCACCATTGCTGGAGAGTCCTCCCAAGCTTATAAGGAGGTTATTACCATAAGTATGGTGAGTTGCCAACTGTTTCTTCACTGAATTCTGAAGAAGTATTGTATGATAGTTGCTCTTGGTGTCTACTATGACTTTAAAAAAAAAATCACACCATTTAAGGTGACATGCCGTGCCATTGGGATTGGAGCTTATTTGGTCCGTCTGGGACAGAGGGTTATCCAAGTGGAAAACTCCCACATCATCCTGACTGGCTCTGGAGCTCTTAACAAGGTTACGTGGAGTTTAACTCGCATTACAACATGAGGACTAATTGTGACTCTTTTAAAGAGTCATATACTCAGGAGAAAATATTGAAGGCAGAAACTGTTTGAGCCATATAATGTTTAACGAGACAGGGAATATGGTGGTGAATTTTAATCTTTGTGCACAGGTTCTGGGAAGGGAGGTTTACACATCCAACAACCAGCTGGGAGGCGTGCAGATCATGCACAATAATGGAGTCACACATACCACAGTGCCGGATGACTTTGAAGGTGTCTTCACCATTCTCCAATGGCTTTCCTATATGCCAAAGGTTTGTATGAAGCTCCATATGGTGTGATTATACCCCAATTCTGTATATTAAAATCACTAGTGGAAGTTATGCTACTCTCTACAGGACATGCATTCTCCTGTGCCCATCATAGCAACTACTGATCCAGTGGAGAGAGAGATAGAATTCACCCCAACAAAAGCTCCATATGACCCTCGCTGGATGCTTGCTGGGAGGCCCCATCCCAGTGAGTGTTTTGGTATTACTTAATCCCTAAAACCATTCTATTTTACCTGATATATTGGGTTTTTTACTCAGTTCTGTATCTTCAAAACTTGTGGTTATAGCTGTCAAAGGGGGATGGCAGAGTGGATTCTTTGACCATGGCTCATTTATGGAAGTAATGGAGTCTTGGGCTCAGACTGTGGTAGTTGGCAGAGCTAGGTGAGCCCATTTCTACACAATGTGCACACTTCAACAACATCACTCTTCGGTTTGTTAGACAGCTAATAATTTATATTAGTAGTTTCAGTTTACATGAATGAATATATGCAGATTAGGAGGGATTCCTGTTGGTGTCATCGCTGTGGAAACCCGGACTGTGGAGTTCACTGTTCCAGCAGATCCAGCCAACCTAGACTCAGAGTCTAAAGTCAGTAAAGTTCCCCTCTCTGAAATTTCATCAGAGATCATGCTCAATTTTGTAATTGTCAGATACTTAATAGTGGGCTTTATACTAAACCTCCATACCTTCCCCATATTTTGTATTTCTGTTTCAGCTCCTCCAGCAGGCTGGCCAGGTCTGGTTTCCAGACTCGGCCTTCAAAACAGCCCAGGCCATTTGTGACTTCAACCGTGAACATCTTCCTCTCATGGTGTTTGCAAACTGGAGGGGCTTCTCTGGAGGAATGAAGGGTATGAGATGAAGACTACTGAAAAAATGCTTACTCCCAATTCCTGAATAATCGTCCCCCTTGGCTTGTTTTTATTTTTTAATGTTCCAATCCCCCTTAATTATTAAAATATATGGACAGTAAGAATTATTGTCTAACATAGGAAAGCAAAAAAAAACCTTTCATAGTGATTAATTGTCATTTGCATATCTTGGAAGTACCACTAAGGTTCCTTTGACCTGTATAAGAACTATCGAGTACAACATGGCCGAAGCACAAGACATACTAATTGAAGATGATTCTCTGGTGGCTATTCAATGCTACTATGCTCATGTAAAGTATGATGAGAAACAGCAAATTGGAAAAATGGTCAAAACTCCTAAAGCTGAATACGATGCTGAAGTGGAATGTTTTTGGGGAAAACCCCCATTAGGATGAGAAGAGGAAATGACATGTCCAAGATCAACCACTAAACCTGTTCAAAATGTTTATGATGATCTGAAAACCTCTCAAAATAATGACCCTGAATTTTTGAAGGTGTGTAATGGTCGGTGGTCGTGGTGCCCGGTGGCGTGGCCGGTAGAGCTATGCGTGTTGGTTCGATAGGTTATGAGATCGAAACCAGCCGGTGTGTACTTTAGGGGGGGCATAGCTCAGTGGGTAGAGTGGTCGCCTGGCAATCAGAAGGTTGCAGGTTCGATTCCCGGTCCTGCATACAGCATGTCGAGGTGTCCTTGAGCAAGACACTTAACCCCTAAATGCTCCCCGAGCGCCATGTTGGCAGCTCACTGCTCCCATACAATAGGTTGGGTCAAAAATGCAGAGAACAAATTTCCCCTTGCGGGACTGATAAGGGAATCATTATCATTATTATTATTATTATAGGTCATTGGGAAGAGCGGTCGTCTGGCAATCGAAAGGTTGGGGTTTGATAGTTGGTCCTGCATAAAGCATGTCGTAGTGTCCTTGAGCAAGACACTGAACCTCTACTTGTTCCCCGAGCGCTATATGTTGGTAGCTCACTGCTCCTATACCATAGGATGGGTCAAATGCAGAGAATTCCAAATTTCCCCTTGCGGGACTGATAATGGAATCCAAAACAAGCAACAACAAC
>OMLC01050182.1:0-15838 GCA_900302585.1 Regalecus glesne | reverse complement strand
TCCCCCAAGTGCACTGAATACGTCCATTTTGGGCTGTAATCACATCGCCCCTTTCTACTAGTATAACTCGGAGTACTTTCTTGGCAAAGGCCTCTAAAGCTGGGGGGTTACTACTGCATGATCGATCCCCTTGCGAGGTCCTTTCCATTCTGATTCAATCAATCTTTATTCCATCTGCCGCCAAAATCAATTGTGCTCCACAAGGGATACTTGGTTAAAATGTGAGGAGGTGCAGAGTCAGCCAGGCTGCTACAGCTATATCTCAAGCAACCTTCTCAAAGAGCTAGCCCACCCAGCCCCGCACAACATGCACCTCTGCAACTAATCTGACCCTTACACTTGAAATGGTTTCCCCCCTCTTCCTTCTTCTTAGGTCATCATGTTAGATTGAATTGCGTGGTTTTCATTTCATTTTCACCACCTAAACCACTAGGTCTCATTCATAACATGGTTCCATGACCAGCATTCTTATTAATCAGTGGTGATGTCATTTTTCTAATGCCACGTTGCATCTCCTTTGGTAATATATTGTGTAAATAGTCATGATTATTTTCTATAGATCACATTCACCTTTCTAACCTATTGAAAAGGGTGATCAAAAATCAGACCATGAAAATAAAGGATAATTAACTGTTTTGGTGAGCCCATTCATCAAGTAGAAGCCTACTTTAAATGTCCTGTTGCACATTTATACCACCTTTCTTATCTTCCGTTAGTGTACAGCTCATACAAAATTTTTAAATCTTAAAAACTGTGTTTTCTTTGATGTTTCAAAATCACTCCGACTTATATTTTAGCTTTCTGTTGCTGTCTCTTTGTGGGGTTCTTCTTCATATTCTTCTGTTAGCATCTATCCTCAAAATTATGAACTCACTCCCTCCTTCATACCGAATCTTCACTCTTTGAAAAGTTTATTCTTGGCACTCTGCATTTATTTAACTTCACTTTAAATAATCCCACATAATGCTGATTGCTGTTATGGGATTTACTGTAAGCCGACAAACTCGTGGCCAAACCAAATTGCCTAGCCGCTGCTGTACCCCCATCAAGCTCGTGGTTTCCACCCCAGACTGATTTGGACACAGTGGCCTTTTCATCCTGGTCCACAGCGGGCAACTGGCATCTGGGACCTGAACAAATATGAGGACTACTTTAATGAGTTCTTTAAGAGAGCTGTAAGTGGCTGGTGTTCATGCTCCAACGCCCAGAGTTATGAGATAACATGAGAGCTGCACACCCTCCGCCATGGGCTGTAGTTCTGGGCCTGGACCAGTTCAGGGACTATAGCGGGCTATGATGACAGAAGACACCTATTCCTAAAATAATGCAATATGAGAAAGTGAGTGATTACTGAATTGCTCTCAGTGTTTTTACCCAATCAGGCCTAACCAACTCTGCATGTCAACGAACAAATCAAACAAGACTTAATCTGCTTGAGAATTTGCTGACTTTAACTCTATTTTTGCCATATTTCATAACATATCAAGAGACAGAACAGCAAAAAATAATGAAAGAGAGGATGGATACCTTAGTTTACCTCATTTCAATTTTAATCAGGCTTGAACGTTTCAGCATTCACTAGATCAATCCCAAAACATGTGAGTCCAATGATCAGATAGGTCTAAAATAAATCTAAAATAATCTAAAGCCCTGTCTTAACTCTAATTTTGGGCTGCAATTTCCCCCTGCGGGACTAATAAAGGAATATCTTATCTTATCTTATCTTAACTCCCTTTGTTATTAGCTCTATTTTTGTTTTCATTATTTCAGTAACTCCCTTTAAATCTACTTTATTTTGCAGGTGCTTATGTCTCTTTTTATAAAGTGAACACCCACTCTGCAAGATGACGGTTCCTATTTAGTGAATGTATACTTTCCTAAGCCACATTGCCAGACATTTGTTAGGAACTGGTGTGACGTTAAAACATTTATAGCCACTCTGACCTCTCTGTTAAGTCTTTCTTAAGCTCTGAACCCCTTGTTTTGCCTGCTTGGTTTTACAACTTACCTTTCCCTTCCTGTCATTTATGATGTTCTCTTCATCCCTCTCCGATTTCTTCCCCTCTTCCTCTCCGTCTCCCTCACCATCTCCTTGGGTTGATGATGAAGTGAAGTGAGGGTGGAGAAATATCTTTCAGACAGGGCAATGACCACCCCTTGTGTTCAGCTGCTTTGCAGCAACCCTCCCTGAAGAGGAAGGAGGGCAGATAGAAGAGGCAATTGGCCCTCATCCAACACAAACATGGCCTTGAATCCATGGCATGGAGCTCTCTGCCAGAACACTTGCTCTCTGTGAACGTAGGGAGAAAAAAGGATGGGAAAGTGAGGTGGAGGAGAGGAGACTTGATTAAGAAACCTTAATGGGACTACCCTGTCTGTCACATTGCATGGGCTTCCGGGCCACGCTCCAAAGCTTTACTGGCACCAGGAGAGTAAGCAGAAGGTGATGAAGAACTAGAATTCACTAAACTCAATGTCTCAGTCATAGTCTGAGTGAGGACAACTGTTTGTTCGGTTATTCATGAAAATTAAATGCAAGTGATGTAGTAATGTAATGCAAAGTCCTTGCAAGCAAGACAAGGCAATTAATCATGGATTTGGTATGCAGTTAAACCAAATGTAGAACACCTTATCAGGTTATGTTGAGCTTGAGACACTTTGTCACCATTTTAGGTGTTCAAAAATGAAATTATTCTTGGTAGCTCAGAAACCGGCAGCAATAGAAAAGTGATATAAAAGCACGATCAATAATAGAAACAAGAAAAATAAGGTAAATAAACAAGGCAAACATGTTTACTCTCATGAGAGAGCCATGAGGCATACCTTTATTTTACAGTCTCATTATGTCACATTCAGTAACTAAAATAAATAAGAGTCACAAAGCCGAGTGTACAAGGTGGAATTCCAACCACATTTGAAACATATATTATAATGGTGGTGCCACAATCTCCAGTAATTATAAAACTATTTCAAGTGTGGAACTGTAGATGGCTGATTTGGCCACATTGATTTTTCTTTTCCTGTGTCTAAATGTGGAACGCCACCCTCCAGTGAGCGGTTGAAATGCGTGGGGTTGTTGGACGACACAGTGCTGGTTCACTGACAGCCAGCCAGTAATGACTGTGGGTGAAGGTGTGGTCCTACGACATTTGCACCCTAAATTTCACAATTTCAGTGATCTAATTTTTGTAGAAGACTGATACCCTATTATTTTCTGTTCCAGGCAGGTTGAATAGTAACCCACACACTTTAATATTGTATTGAATTAAATTTCATAAAATGAGTCAGTATGTCCAATAGAATTAGATTGGATAGATGGCTGCACCCCCACTTGACATAACCACTGTGTTCAGACATTGTTTTTGGCTGGGAAAGCCAGTTCACTTCTAAAGCAAACCTTGAGATACAAGATAAACAGAGTTAAATGAAAAGGAGTGAATAGAGCGTAACTCAATCCATGGTAATTGCTCATTTGTAACCCAAAGCCCGGCTCCCTGGTGGGTGCAAGTTGAGAGAGTGACGGTGGTGCGCTTGCTGGGCCCCAGTGTGGTTGGGTGCTTTGAGCCAGTACACTCGCACTTGGCTTCCATCATGGGCTGCTTGATCTGAAGTGTGACCTTGATGGAGACAGTGCTCCCTCTCTTGTTCCTGCTCTCCTCCCATCACCATCTCGCTTCTCCTTCTGTCTAGGGAATTCAGACTCTGCCAAACCATCGTCAACACAATAAGCCCCTGAAGGTTCACAAACTATCGAAACCAAGCCTGTCTCAATGAATGCTGTGCTATGTCCCTCTATGTCTCTCTGCCTTCATCCTTCCAAAGCACCGTAAAGAACAAGTCGGAATAAAAACTTTTTTTTTTTAAATCGCAAGGCTTTTTTGTTCTTGTTTTCAACAGAGAGGTTTGTTAACATGACATCACACAATATCTTATAATGGCTGCTGCTGTTGTGAAAATATGACCGGTGGTGTCAAACACAGTGGACCATTTTATTCTAAATCCTGAACAAGGAAAGGAGAGCCACTTTATATTCCTACAATGAAATGTGTCCTCTGCATTTAACCCATCCTTTTGTACAGGAGCAGTGGGCAACTGGAAGGAGGAGTTAGAGCTTCAGTGTCTTGCTCGAGGACTCTTCAACACACTTTCTAAAGGAGACCGAACCAGCAATCTTCTGATTACTAGATGACTCGCTCTACCTCCTGAGCCATGCCACCCCTATATCGGATATTAATGGAGCACCAATGCATTATCATCATCAGTCTGCCAATTACTTTGTTTGCAAAGAGTTACCTACATCAGCAACATCAACAAGTTATCCAACAACATTCAAGTTACCAAGCTAACTAGTTAATCAATAAACAGCCTTGAGAATTCAGGTCCACACCCCCTCAACCTCCTTTGGATTGGCTGTGCTTCAACACAGGATGCTAAAACCAATATTTATTTATTTCAAAAATCAAATAATAATTTGATGGCGGCATGGCTTAGTGGGTAGAGCGGTCGCCTGGCAATCGGAAGGTTGCGGGTTCGATCCCCGGTCCTGCAGAGAAGCGTGTCGAGGTGTGCTTGAGCAAGACACTGTTCCCCTAACAGCTCTGCCCTGTGATAGACTGGCAACCTATACAGGGTGTACCCCGCCTTAGACTTAGATGGAGCATGGAGGATTGAGGCCAAATTTCCTTCCTGAAACACTGTAGTGGGTTCAATTCCATTGCCTCTGGATAGTCATTCCCCATAGCATGCCCTCTACCACTGAGCTACTATAGCCCCCAGGCACTCCTCACATCAACATTCTACAATAAAACTTTTCTGACAGATTTAAAATCATTGGACATGATCTTTGAATGTTAGCATTCATCCAGAGTTGAGCAACATAGTATTGCATACTGCCATACTACCTTCATATCAGCCTTGTATTCAATTAATTAGCTTTATTCCCCTCCTGTGAAACTACAATATTCATGATTAAAATAACGTGGATTAAAATAATGTGGAGGTGGGAATTTATTTCATTCTAAAAAAAATTGAATAGCATACAGTATGCAGCCACAATGTGTGTTGTGATCCCTAATGCTTCGCGGTAAGTAAGAGAAGGAAATGGCTGGTTCTGGCCAGAATTCTCTCCCTTTCCTCTCTCCAAGGCTATTGGTTAAACAAAGATTCCCATTGGAAGTTGGAGAGGCATACACAGCTCCAAGGGCAACAGGGAATGTGGGGGGTGAGGTGGATGAGGGAAGGGTAAGAGCCCCACCCTGGCCTCCGTCCAGTAACAGATGGATCTGAGGCCAGCAGAGAGGAGGATAGTGTGTATGTGGGTTAGAGGTAAAGTACAGTGTGCAGCACAGATTTGAGACCCTCTTGTATATACAATGCATGTATTTTCACTTAAAATTTATTGAATCCTTCATCGCAGAACAAGCGAGAAGAGGAAGGATGAATATATCTTGCTGCACGTAATATTTCTGGAATAGACTTGACACGCCTCTGATCTGTATGACTCCTCTAGATTATCAAGTGGGGTGAACCATTACTCTAAGATGGCGCCTGCCTAATTAGAGATAATTAACAGATAAAGGATACCATGAGACCAGAAAATAAATAAATGCGTAGACAAGCGGGAGAAATTGAAACCCCAAACCTGAGTCCAATACCAAAGAGTGCAGATAGCTAATCCGTGGAAGTACCATAGGCATTGGAAAATTTACAGCCATAATGACAAAATAACCAAAGGTTGACAAAATAATCATAGGAGACGAGAATCATCTCAGACAGCCTCTAAAGCTCCCTAGCTTTAGCTCATCATATCTTTTAACAAGTATGTTTTACCATGAGCGAAAGGAGCAATTTCCATTGCTTCAAGGCACTGTCTGGATTGTAGAGGGATTTGGGCTTGGCTGTCGAGTCTGAATCCAATGTGAAGCCTTCTGTAACAAACTGAAGTAATTAACAGCTCACTTCTGAGGTTAACTCCCTTCACCAAGTGTCCTATAGAACTGCCTCTTCCCAGGAGTGAAAACCTTAACAAATGACTTTAATCGGCAAACTTCATAATGTAAACCCATGGCCTAGTGGGACAGTTCAGGGCTTTGGCCACAGAGCAAATATGAGTAATTTGTATACACGTCTACTGGGAGCCATAACAACCACACTGGGAGGAATTACTCTATGTAATTACTAGAGAAAATATCTTAAGAAAACACATGCGGGTCAACGTCATGCTATGTGAGGGAAAGACAGAGGCACAGAGGGAGAAAGAGAGAGAGAGAGAGAGAGGAAGAGAGAGAGAGAGGAAGAGAGATTGATATGAAATGATCGATCCCAGGCTACATGGTTAAAGCCCTCAGTGGAGAGGCTATGAGGCAATCACAAACCCTTTCCAAATGCACCCAGCAAATTTACTCACACGGAAAATTAAGCAGAGACGGCATTCCATCCCTCTAAAGACTTTAAGATATATGGCTGCCTTTGCAATTATCATGGGTCAGGTCCTAAATTGAGATATGTTCATATACCAATAATTTCAGCGTAAATCTTCTTGCGGTATAATTTACATCTAAGCGTGACAATACAAGGATCCATTCAACAGCATGCTTGCATATACAGGGCCTTTTTGCATGCTCTGTGTGTGTGCGTGTGTGTGTGTGTGTGTGTGTGTGTGTACTTCCACTAAGTGATATATGAGTTACGGTAGGGTTGAGAGAGCTCCGTCGACAGCTGCTGGCTGCCATTCACACCTGAGAGGGCCCATGTCCTGATGAGAATTAATGTACTCTGACATCCTCTGGGACTCTGGCAGCCCCAAGAGGGCCTAATGAAGAAATACAACCTTGCCAGAAAGAGGGGGCATATCAGAAGACTCCCCCAGGCCCCAGGAGAGGGCATATACGGAGGGCATGGAGAGGGGAAAGAATAGCACAAGGAGAGTTGGCAAGGGTAGTCTATTTAAGAGAAGTCCTGTGCCTGGATACTATTTAAATTTTAACATCATGTTTTCCTCATCATTCACAGATTACACCTCATAAATCACACCTAATATATTTACTATAATATTATTTTCTGTCGCTGTTTAAACTAAACATGCAGAGAAGGTCACTGGGGCTATGCAGGGAAATGTTCACTAACTCATTAAAATCAAGACAATCAATCATATTTCAAGGAATTTTTGACACTGGACCAATTGTCTGCATGTCACCTGCTTTGACCTTTCAGCAAGCCAGCTCAAAGCTGGGGTCCAGAGGTCTGAAGGCTGAAGAGACCCACCTCTCAGGGTCAGCTATCCCCTATGTGAAAGCCACAAATGGGCCATCTATTGGACTACTGTTTTGGAAGGAAATATTGGTCATTAGGTAAAATCAGTTTGAGTCCCTTGGTGGCTTATCACCCAAGCACCAATTAAAATATGCTTTCCATTCAGTGTCTGATGACTCCATGTAGATCTGTGAGAGGTCAGTGAAGGGACTGATGGCAAAACACAATAGTACATTTGTCCAGATGAGCCTTCTGACCTCTCAATAGACCACAAAGTAAGGGCAAGAGGTAAAAGAGAATTCCAGTCCTCCAACCTTCCTCTCCTTAAATCCCCCGTTCCTTCTCCCCTTCACTCCTCCCACATCCTCCTCTCAATCCATCCCTCTAACACAAAGAGCAGCACATCAAATTTCCAGCACTTCGGCATTCTTGGCGGCAGGGTGACTTTCAACAGAAGACGTGGTGATAGCTTCTAATCTCAGAGAAGGATGGGAAACACAGACGTGAGCCCTCATTATGATGCCCTGAACATTGGAGGGAGAGTAAAACAGAGAGCTGGATGGGCAGAGAAGGCAACACTGACAAACAGATGGATGTGATCTGCCACTGTGAAGGACGGGGTGGTAAAAATTCTGTCAGTGTATTTACTCATCACATTTGTTTTCTTGTTTAGGGACATAATATTTTGCCTCACATTTGTACATGAGTGGATTATGATACTTAATGCTAACACCACAAAAGACCTTACTGAGGCTGTGTTTAAAAAAAGATGTTAAAAGAATGGAAAAACAAAACAATAGGAAATTAATTCATACTGGGACCTTTTGTGTGCATGTTGGTGACATTAAACACACTGTTAAAATACCACAATTCTTCTTTACTTATACAGCAAAATAACCATCTATATAACCACCCTTTTTAAATCTGAAATATGAATTTTAGGATATGAAATTCTCATTCCTACAGTGTACACACACCGTGATTTATAGGAATATAAGCCAGAGTCTCTCAAAAAACCAACTACAGCCAATTCCTTGCATTGATTCCATCAAAATGACAAATGGCATTGGAAATTATCCATCAACCCTTTCAAAATTTAGTGAAGGACAGAAGATTCTTGGTTAACTTGAAACCCTGAGGGGGTTTTAAAGCTATAAGAGTGAAGGGAAGATTGCACGGGTACAATACGTGGGAGATGCTAGCTGTAGATCAAGAATCAGAGTTTTGGACGCCAGCGCGATGGTGCCTGAGAATATCCTTGGACTTATGGAATTAAACATCTGGTCTAATGAAAATCATGTTTTCCAATCTCATATATTAAACAGAAGGCTTGTTACTGTGAATTTAGCTACCCAAATGTTAGAACTGATATTGTGAAAGTATGATTAAAACCACTTGAAAAACCATCCAAATTTTCATTATAATTAGACAAATGTGTAATAAAATAAAATTATTCAACAGCCCGTTTTGATTGGACAAAATTCTCACTATCATCAATCTGACAGTCAGTCCATTTCTTTATAGTTGCTTGGCAACATCATGCAAGTTGGCTGGCTAACTAGCTAGCCAACCATCAGTAATAATTGACTTGTCATTTCCTGATGCACACACTCTACCACCAAACTACCATGAACCTAACATTAATATTCCACAATAAAACGTTTCGGACTGAATTAAAATCACTGGACTGAATCCTTAAGCTGTGATCAAAGGTTCAATGGAGAATCAGGGAGGAGGACAGAGGACACTAAGGCCCCTGCCAGGAGGACCAATGGCTTCTGGATGCTTTCTTGATGTCAACCAGCCATCCACAAACCGCCAGGAAATAGCAGGAAGAGCTGACCCAGACAGAAATCCAAGAGAAGTGCCTCTGGTCATGTGACGTCAGTTCAGCCCACATCTATCATTAGCACATCCACAAGCTCTGCCCTCAATGTCCTTCTGTCCATCCAGACATCATGGTGTGATGAAGCTGGCTGAAGCTTTGACAGTGACCAGAGGCTCACTCTCTCTCTTTCTCTTTCTATGTTATTGCACCATTGCTAATTTGAAGTGAATTTTAACAGTCTTTTAACAGCTGTGCCATACTTATGAGACAGCATTCTTTGCCAGGATACCCTTGTCAGAATTTGGCTCTGCCACTAATCCCTGAAAATTACTGTGTAACTGCATCCACGGAAAGTTTCTGTGGCCACTCAGACTGAACCCAATTCCACTCGCTATGAGAGAGCCTTGAGATACACACATTTTTTACTGAACTTTGGAGGAAGAGTTTGTTTTTTCTTCCAAGATCATATTTAGTTCCCTGAACCCTGCAGTTGCAGGCCTCCACTTGTAACATTCGGCATCTAGCCCGCCGTGCAATCGGGAAAATGGGGATTATCTTTCTCTTTTATTGTAAAAATGTGATATCTAACCCCAGCATGTGACTGACAGAAAAATACTGTGGAAGTGTATTAATAAGAACATCTTCATTTCCTTTTTAGCCAAATATCATGCCCTGTATCATAAATCTATTCTCATTGTCAGTTCATTTACTTCAATGAAAATATGTTTGTCTCTCCTTTGCTGTGAACTAATTTAATTTGATAATTATTTAAATATCGACTCAGAGCAAAAAGTACCTGGGTTCAAATCCTGTCCAAGGTCCTTTCTGTGTGGAACTTGCATGATCTCTTTGTGTCTGTGTGGGTTTGCTCCAGGTACTCTGGTTTCCTCCCACCATCAGAGAGATATGTATGTTAGGTTTAATACTCATATCTGTGCCCCTGACCAAGTCAATAGGAAAAAAACTAGAGTTGATCTCTGCGTGCTGTAGCTGCTCACTACTCCTATATAATAAGATGGGTTAAATGCTGAGAGCAAATTTTACTCTATCATATTCACAATGACACTTGGATAAAGCTTCCTCTTGTGAGTCATTGAAAACTTCTAAACAGTTATAGTAGGAGGATTTAGAATTTTTAAGGAGGAACTATATTCTCAGACATAAGTGTATGGATAGAAATTGTACTTTTTATCCTCTATTAAAATTTCCCATACATTTCTGTAAAAACAGCTTCTTCAAAGTCCACGTCAAACATGTATGCAGATCAGAAACACTCTTACCAAGACACCCTGTGGGCAAACATTACTTCCAGCTGAGTAAACATGCCTAGACAGAGCAACCTATACATCAGAGAAAGCTCTAATTTCTTACTCTGTGCTGGTCAAATACTATTTACAGTATAAATAGATATAGTATGTACTCCTGCTTGTTATAGCCTGCAGATCCTGTGCTTTATCCTGTAACTTCATACCACCTAGTCTTTAAGGATAACACAGATATCTAAATTAATAGCCTCTGACATTTTCCAACATGCTGTATGTTCATTAAATAATGTGACATTGCAAATTGTGGGGAGTGAAAATGAGAAGCCAAAATGATAATCTCCAAGTCTACACCACAATCCATAATTTCTTACAAAAAAGTACATGCATGTGGCCGTACTAAGAAAAACATTTACCCTGACTCATATTAGTCAATGAAATTTATGTGAGCTCTCACTGGTCTCTCACCAAACCCTGTCCTTATCCATACAACAGAAATTCATCAAGGTTTGGCCTTTATTTGCTTAAGTGCAGGTTTGTAGAATAGTCAATGATCCTCCAGACCCTGGTTTGATGTGATCCTTGTACAGCTGCAGGTCAGGTGAACTCCGACCCTACATACATTTACTGGTAATAATGCAAGTGGCCCCGTAGCCTCTATGCAATTAAACCGTACATATTGGTTACAATGGTCACATAATATACAATGATGATTGTGGTATAGATGACAGAGGGAAGACTGAGTACTTAATGAAATATCCCAATAAAATGAGTGTGTGTGTTCACAATAGCACATACACATGTGTGTGTGTGTGTGTTTGTGATGGGAAGAGTGAGAGAGACCACGAGAATGAGAGTGCAAGAGATTAAATTGTCCCTCAAAAAAGATAGAATCAAAATCAGGTATTTTTGCCTAAGTATGATTTTATGCATATAAGAAATGTCTTGCAGCGTCACGTCACATGTAGTTTACATACTATGGAGTGATTTTTTTTACTTCCTTCTTGCTGTGAGGCAGCAGTTAGCACTGCTTCCTCACAGCAAGAAGGTCCTGGGTTCAAATCCCATCTCAAGTCCTTACTGTGTGGAGTTTGTATGCTCCCCCCCATGTCTGTGTGGGTTTCCCCCAGGTGCTCTTGTTTCCTCCCAATATCCTCAAAAGACATCCAGCAACTGCAAATGGGAATTAACTTGAAGCTACAATCTGGCATGGCACATCGAATGGTGACATTTATGTAAAAAGTTACATGCAGTCCCTTTAAAAAATATGAACAACTTGCACAATAAGCACACTTGCAGCAACAAGAGAAAACTGTAAGGAATTGAACAATGTGAAGTGCCCAAACTCACCAGACTAAGAAGTGACATTAAGTGCCATGTTTCTTGCAAGAGATATCTAATTTGAGTGTTCAATTTGTTAACAGCATGACAGCAAACAACAAGAACCATGTCAATGGTGCAAACCTAGACTCAGGACTCAAGCCTGGATTGGTAATAGGTTTCCTTTATTGATTGACCAAGTGAAATACTGATTTAATGCACAGTGATGTGCATCTGTTGGATGAATTAGTAAAGTAACTGACCTGATGAGCAGGCTGGTAGATCTTAAAAGGAAGAGAAAAGGCTAGAGTGGGACGATGGAGATGTTTTGGGATTCTGAACAAGTCATTGCAGAGTGGTGTGAGCAATCAGGAGAGTAGGCCAAGGTGAATTATGGCTTAAGCTAGCCTGTGGTTTATGTGCACTATGGGTAAAATGCGGAGCACTTTGAGAACATTTATCACAAAATATAGGGGAGGGACCAGGATATAAAAAGGCTGCACTGCTCAGCTTGCGAGTCTGCAGTGGCCTCCGACATCAACATTCAGGGTAATGTGTGACTCCACTGTTAGAAAATGTTGAGTGAATCTAATTTCTTGCTTTGACAATTATAACCCTCTATTATACTGTAAGAGCTTTTACTTGCTATATGTGGGGATCTTTTTTCAGCTTCTATGCATTTGTCTCCTTTATAAAAACAGTGAGGACCATCAAAAGCAAGCTCTCTTCTACAAGGCCACCTGTGTTCTTTTCTGATTAGTTCAAATAGAAATTCCCACTCGGCCATTAGCAAAAAGAAGTGACACTAGTTAGCATGATATACCCCTCCACACACACAGTTTGCTGTGTAAGTGAAGGAGTAATGAAGGCGTTACAATAAACTACAGACCCCCATCTGCAGTCACACTGGAGCAAGTTTTTAGAAGGGCATGGGAAAATAGCATTTTGATGTCAATAACACTTCAACTAAAATTTGAATTTTCTGACTTGAATACACATAAAACACTAATGGGAAGCCACAGAATGATTGATATACAATCCTGAAACACACAAAAAGGACCCCTGTAACATATTTGAGTCACAGGCTGATACCAACTGGTTTACCAACTCCCAAACTGACAAAACTTAACCAGTAGTATGTGCCATCTACATACCATTAGCCATAATTACATGGAGCTATATATATATGATTGGTTTTAAGATTTAGCACTTTGTCACTTAAGGATTACAATGCATGTGGGCTGCGAGTGGGCTTAGAAATTTACTGCATTTGCCACTATTCTTACTTTAAAACGTATATGACTCGTATCAGTATTAACCATTTTGCCCAGTGAGAATCATGTCCATCTTCTGGAACCCCTTATTA
Organism: Regalecus glesne; assembly: GCA_900302585.1. Taxonomy (NCBI): domain Eukaryota; kingdom Metazoa; phylum Chordata; class Actinopteri; order Lampriformes; family Regalecidae; genus Regalecus; species Regalecus glesne. The sequence goes on along the minus strand of OMLC01050182.1, from coordinate 2,811 downwards.
AATTGGCATCACTATGTATATCACTACAACTGGATATCTAACCCTTCTCTTATTTTGGATAAATCATTTTCTGATTGTATATTACCCAATTTACCCAATTTAAACTCAAACTCAACCGTAGCCTTGGAGAACAGGCTGGAAACAATATCCATAAGCTTAAACAAAGACATTCTGAGTTACGTGATTAAGCTAATAAATTGCTTGCTAGGGTGCTAAAAGGTGTGGAAGGTAACTGCGCAGTACTTGAAATTTCCTCTCTTACTGGACAGCTCATAACTGATACATTTCTTGTTTTGCCTTTTAGTCTCCGATGAGCCAGATATAGCGAGTTTGAGTCCACCACAGGGTGTCAAGGAAGGGCATCCAGCATTACCACCCCCCCAAATTTGATCTAAATCCATGTCCACCCCCATAATGTGGGGACTTGTCGCAACACATAAAACAAATCTCTCTATAGTTTCTATGGCTTGAAGTCTAAAGCCACTTATGTGGGTGTTGCTGATTTTCCAAATGCACTCCACACTCTAGATCTTGGTGAAGCTGCAAGGCAGGAAATGGACTCTGATTTCACACTGGAAGTAATTAAAACTTCATTTCCCTTTTTTCCCAACCCTATTCTGTTCTCAACCCATGGAACAGTTTTTTTATAAAACCTATATATATGCAATTGTTTTACTTTGAATGCTGTAAATGCTCTCTGAAAGATGAAACTTTTCCTAATATGGCAGTATCTAAAAGGTTATCTATAGAGCATGCTTAAAACACATGGTGATCTACAATCACGAATACAGCAAAAAGCCGAACCCCTAACCCTTACCCAACATAAATAAAATGAAAGTTAAATATGCCACAGAAAGAAACAGACACATCTAAAAACCAACCACCACAGGTCTAATCTAATGGATGTATGAGGACTATTCCAAAGATTAGCGGCTAAAACTGCAAAGGCACAGTTTAGGTGCCTGTCGTACCACCAACAGTGCCAGTGGGGCAGCTGCAGTGTCATCAGCCAAGAGCCACCCTTCATTGACATTTAGCTCCATTAATCCCAGAGCATCTCATGGTGGTAGAGCAACAGCAGGGATACCCCTACCACTGACCCTAGGAACCTTGTCTTCCCCATGCCTTCCTTCATTCCTTCTCAGCCAAAAGCTCACTTGTTGCGCCTCTTCTACCAAATCCTTGAATGCTTTCTTAAGCTTGGGACTGATCACTCCCACACTCCTCAGGAGGCACTAGGTGGATGTTCCAATGAAACCCCTACAGCCAACTTCCACAGGGTAGTACTTGTCCTTCCTCTCCAAGGCTACCTCCATCCCACAGGATGCCATGATCACTGTTCGGGCTGAGCTGCTTGCTCAGCCTTCCACTTGCGTGCTGAGATCTTGATGTTCTTCACAGAAAGATCTGTTGAGTCTCTCCACTCTAGTATGAGCCTTGCCTTCTCCTGTCTGTAGCCCAGGTTGACTGAATTCAGCAGCAGCTGGAGAGTTTTCCTTTCCTAAAGGCCTATGCTGGAGAGGCTCCGAGGTGGGCCCAGCCACTTGCGTATAAAAATGTTGCCCTTGGCATCCATCCTCAGTACTATGATGATCTCACATAGTTTCAGGGGCCATACTAGGCACTGGTAGAGGGTGAATTGGTAGCACCAGATCTTTAACCTCCCTGGGAGATAGCTTTTGTCAATCCTTTCTAGGCATTCAGTGAGCTGTTTCATGACAGCGGGAGCCATATACATGTCAACTAGATCGGCTGGTTGTCTCCCTGGACTTTGGACAGGTTGCTCTGCCAGCAATGGAATCATTTCTCCATCCACTATGAAAGATGAAGTCATCCCTGCCTCATTTCCAAATTGGGAGACTTGAATGGTTGGATTCTCATTCTGAGCTACAAGAGGAGTTCTTCAAACCATTTTAGGAGCCAGATAGTAGAGGCTGCTGTTTGGAGAAGGCTTGTAACTATATATGTAACTCTGCAAGGCCAGGAGTCAGTGCCCTGACTGTGATCTCACTCCTCAAACCATTTGTCTCTTACTGATCAGAATGATTTCCAAGGCTGCTGTAAAGAAGATTAGAAAGATTGAGCAAACCATTGCAATGTCTTTCTCCAGATGATGCTAACTGGTTGTAGCCTACTACATTATACAACGGACTTGGAAGTAGCTAAAGTAGCTGAACACCAGGTTATGGATACAAGTCGATATGTAGAAAGACTCAAGGGCAAAGGCGATGAGCTAGTGTGAGACTGAGCCATTGGAATTTTCTAGATCCAGCCAGACAACATGTCTCATGCTTGGCTGTCTGAATCTAGCCACTGAGCCACCGGAGCCGAGTGGGTAAACCATTTTGCATCATTTGCTCAACTTCAGGTAAAATTTGATCTCCTTCCTGCACACTTTTTCCATATTTGCAAATCAGAATTGTTTTCCGACAGTATCCGCCTCAATTCAATATGAACTAGCTGTAGGTCACACATCCCCCTGTTTGTTCATCTCTCCATTGGCATCCCTTAAAATTCACAATGACCTACAAGATCTTGTTGATTAAATTTAAAGCACTGTATGACTTTGTCCCTAATTATATTTATGATCTCCTCACTCGTAATTCAGCTTCCTGACCACTCAGATCCTTGAATGTGTCTTTTATTCAGCTCCTACTCCAATTGCAAAACAAAGGGTGACCACGCCTTTGCAGTTTTAGCCCCAAATCCCTGGTGTGATCTTCCCTATTAGATTTGTAGAATTTTTGGACTGGTTTAAGCAGCTTCTAAAAACCATCTTTTTAAGCAAGCCCTTGTATAAATCTGTTGTGG